>VYZS01096646.1:0-37423 GCA_013400695.1 Neodrepanis coruscans
CCAATCCCCGGCAAAACAAACCGTAGCTGAGAAAATGCAGCGGAAAAGTCTCGTAGTGCCCCTCCACCAACCCCGCCCGCCCTTTACACCCCCCGGTGTAATTGCCCCCCGGTAATGAGGAACCTTCTCCCTCTCGCTTCCCCCGAGAGCGGCAGTTCCCCCCAGCGCGAAGCACCGCAGGCAGCGGAGCAGCCGGCCCGAGAGAGGAACCTGCACAGATCCTGCAAACAAATTAAAAAACACCTTTTAAAAGGGTCGCCGTCCTCCTCGTCTTCCTCAGAAAAAAAAAAACCTAGCCCCCAAACCAGAGTCCAAAATCAGAAATTTTCCCAATGGAAAAATATAAAAGGAGAGCCCTCTAAATTCTGAAAGAAGGAAACGCTGCAAATTGGCAGAATTATTAAAAAAAAAATCAAACCTGACATTAAAACAAATCCCCTCCTGATCAGTGCCCCAAACCAAAAAGAATCCATCAGGACCACCCCAGACAGAAAAAAAACAACTCAAATTTAAAAAAAAATAAACCACATCCCCAGAACTAACCCCCCTCCCCAGCCAGACCCCTTCCCCAAATAAAAACTCCCCAAACAACCCTCTCCCCCCAAACCAACAAACTTTCAAAGAGCCCCCCCCAAGCCAAATCCTCCCAAGTCCCCGGTGAGGAAATGGGGCTCGGGGTGCAGAGAGCCCCAGAGTCGAGGGGACCCCTGCAGTGGGGCTGGGAAGGGGTTTGGGCACAGATGAGGGGTCACGCAGCCGCTGTGTCCCATCCTGGCGCAAGTGGCTTTAGGGCTGCGGCACCCCAGGCTGCCTCTCACCCGGTTTTGGGGGTCTTTTCTGGGGATGAGTCTGGGGGTCTGTGTTTGGTGCCCTCCTGGTAATTTATGTTTCCCCTGGGATGGAGGAGACTGCGGTGGCTTTCCTTGGCGGTGGCTGACGTGTGGCAGCACCGGCTCTTCAGGTGTCAGTCCCCCGTAAGCCGCTCAGCCAGGGCAGTGCTGGGCTGGCAGCTCCGGCGGGCTGTGCTGGGGAGGGGTCTTCCCAGGCGTCGGAATCCCTCGGGAATCGTGATACTTGGTGTGCACCGCTGACCGATGGGGTGACATCGGTTTGTGACTTTGGGTTTGTCCCCTGTTAGGACAGGTTACCTGTCCCCAGCAACGTGTGCGTGTGTTTGGGGGGCGCAGGCTGAAATTGCACCGGGCTTATTCACAAGTGTATCGAATGCATTAACACCCCCCGCCAATTTCCCTCCCCGCTTAAGTACTTGGAACTGCTGGTAAAACGATAATGTTTACTGAAAACATAAATAAAGAGATAGCAGCAAAATTTTCAGGGGAAAATAGATTGCTGTGGGAAAGGAGGACAGGCAGAACTCCAGGATGAACAAAGGGGAGACAGGTATCCCTCAGCAGCAGGTGCTGCTGGACCTGATGGGGAGCACTGGAGGAAAGGGTGCCTTTGTCGGAGCGATGGGTGTCCTGTGCTGGGCACTTGCTGACTGTCCTTGGTCAGGGATTTTGGGAAGTTTCCAGGGATGGGCACTTCTGGGGACCGGGATGTGCCATCAGAGCAGGCAAACCCCAAATGTTTCAGCGCAGGTCAAGCCTTCAATCCCTGATCCCTGTCTTTTTCCAGTTGCGCGTCTGCTCTTAAAGGAGATCGGTAAATAATAAACATAGGATGCTAATTCCGTTTCCCGTGCTCGAACGGGGAATCCAGTATCCTGCACATCACTCCCTGCCTATCTCATGTGGCTGTTTTTGAAACCTGTTGTGCGGGCCCAGCAGCAGCCAATGGTCTCTTGCTGCTGAGCCCGTGTCCGACAGACAAGGGATCACTGTGTTGGCCCGGGGTCGTTTCCTCCGTGATTCACTGGGGTTGCTTAGAGACGGACGCTGGTGAGGTCCGGAGCTGGAAATGCTCTACGCCAGAAATGGAGGAGCTAAACTTTGCCTTAAAATGGGAGCAGATCTGTTGGGAGAAGTGTGTCCGCCCATGTCCCAGCTCTGCTTTTGAATCTCTGCAAGTGATGGCTGCTGCTGGCAAACTGGGACCCGCTGCTGGGACTGGTCATGAGGCCACAGGAAGGCGCAGGGGCAGGGATTGTACCCCAGGAAACCCTGCACCCAAAATTAGGGGTCTTGCATCCTTACCGGCAGCTGGAAATGGGTGCAGAGAATGGGGATGCCCTCTTTCTGCTTTCTTATGCTCTCCTGGTCTGCAAGCTGGTGACTTGGAGGCAAAAACCACCCTGTGGGGATGGGAAAGCTTCGCAGCAGCATCAGCCTCCTTCCCCTGCCATGGTCCAGCTGCCCCTACCAAGCTTGCTCTTCCATGCTGGCTGCTGAGTGGAGACTGGGGGTAAGATGGTACCAAAGACGTTGCTGGTGGGAAGAGGGAGTGTAGCAACATTGTGCTGGTGAATGCTAAGTGCTGTGGATTCAGCTGTGGTTACCAGGGATGCAGCACTGGCAGCGAGCAGGTATGAGATGATACAAAGCAAAGGCACAGCAGTGTGGTGGCAAAGAGGAGACAGAATGTCACAGGTGCAGGACTTATTGGGAAAGAAGTTGAAAGTTGGATTCCTCCGTGATGGGTGCATTTAAATATGAATGGGTGGGAGCAGAGAGCCATAGACTGAGCAGCCCAAGATGGGAATAAGGAGCCTTCGAGGACAGCATGTCCTCATGTCTTGCAGTAGCAGGATGGCCAGTGTGGCCCTGAGCACAGCTCTTCTGTGTAAAGCCTGTAGTGCCTGTGATTCCACAAGGTTTGGTCTGGCATTAGATTCAGGGATCCCCTATGGCTGCAACGGGCTGCAATTGCTGCTTGACCATCTGGACTTGCTGATGTAAGGCATAAAAATGGCCTTCCCGTCATTGCTGCAGAGATAGCACTGGGTACTTTCCCTCCAAGGGACCAGTCCGTTCTCCTGTCCTGGCCAAGCTTCTGCTGGGATCCCCACGGGCTCTGCCCACAAGCTGCTAACTTTCAAAGTGGTAGAATAGGGTGAAAAGCAAAGCTATCGTTGGCAGGCTCTGTCAAAGCCCCTGCAGTGGGTGCAGTAGTGAGATATACCCTCAGTCCTGCCTCAGTTTCCTTGTTGCCCCAAGTAACCTTTACCCAGATCTCAAAGGATCTTGGATTGTGCCCTCCTGCTTTGCGAGGAGTTGACGTTTCCTAACCTTGTCTTCCTTTCCCAGAGGCAGCTAGAGGGAGACCTCTGCACTGCAGCAGCTCTCTGGGACAAGCCTGGTGCCTCCAGCCCCTGCAACACCCTCCCCAGAGTATGAGGAGAGGGAAGCAGCTCTCCCATTTCAGAAAGCAACTTGTGCAACACTGAAACATGGAATTCATCTCCTGTCTGGCCAACAGCTCACTATGGCTGCTGAATAGGAACCCTCATCAACACACTGCCAGGGTGTATCAGAAGCTGGTGTCTGTGTGCCAGTACTTTGTGCTGGTGCAGGTGACCTCCAGCAGCTGTGTGCTCTCTGTTTTGGTGTGCACACTGGTGTTTTTTTATCTTTTTACTCTAGCAGCTATTGTAATGCATAGTGACGCTGGAGAAAAAATCTCCCTGAATCAGCTTTGCTGGTTTTAAGAGCTGGCTCTGCCAGCTGGGTGACATGGCATGTAGTAGGACACATGGCTTGTCACAGCCCATTTCTGCATGCTTGGTATCCATAAGCATCTGCCTGGGCTGTGCTGTGCACTAGGACATGGTGTGGAGGTGAAAGGCTCCGTCATCCCCAATCCCTTTAGCCGTCTTGGCCTCTGCTTGAGTATTTTTAACCTTTTTGCTGTGCTAAGCTGCCTGGGGCTGAAGTGTCAGCGGGCACTGGGGAATACAGCCTCCCACTGCTTTGCCAAGCTTGGGATTTCAGGATCAGTGTCTCTAATCCCTGGATCCTGAAATACCACCTTCTGCCGGCAGTGCATTTGGAAAATTTGAGTGACTGTGGGTTTAAGCATGGGGAAGGGGTTGCCCTGACCCACAGGGTCTGGCTGCCACGTGGCAAAGCTGCTCCACTGCCAGCATCTGTACCTGATCTGGCTGTCACTGTGATGCCCATCACTCAGCAGTGTGAGATGAGAGGTTCCTGTGCTGGGGGATGGTCTCCCTTACATGCTGTGGTTACCGACAAGTTTGATCTCCTCGTTTTCTTCTGTCAGACCAATCTCTATCCTGGCAAAAATGGGTAAATTTGCCGCATCTTAAAATTGTCACCCTTCAAGTCTCTTGTTAATTACGAGAAACATAATCATGTTTCTGGATTATTGTCTGAACTCTGTGTCTGTCGATCCGAGCCTCTCTGTGGAGAGTTGGCTGTGAGTGTGCTCACTGGGTGAGTTCTACAGGATGGTGACCCACTGCTGCTCTGCAGCTGGCTCCTTGGCCTTCCTTCCCTTCTCTGCTGTTGGAAACCCATCTCCTCATGGCACAAGGGATCCAGCTGCTCACTTCTTGCCACCCTGAATGGAAGAGTTGAGCTGGTTCCCCTCCATAAAATCATCTTGGTGGGCTCAGCTGGGTCTGCAGACCAAAACTTCTGTCCTCCCCTGGTATCAGAGTGGCTTCTAGGGGTAAGGATCCTTTCATGTACTGTATAAATTTAAGTTTAGCTTAGTTGCAGGACTCCAGCTCAACTCAACAAAAGATATGCTTTTGTGGAGCATCTTGTTCTTGGATTTTGCCTTCTCTTATTTGCCTGGAATTATTTCTGTTGGCTCCTTTTTGGGGTCAGTGGTTGATACCTTGTAGATGGCTCTCAGAGGCTGCTGTTGTACTGCTGACACTGCATATGGAAATGCTGGTGAGAAGATGTTTGTGCCTGGCTGGTGAGGACCTTGTGCAGGGGGTGCTGGTGACAATTTCCTATAGAGATGGATCATTTCTCACAGCCAATGCTGTGCTCCAACAGGAGACTAAGGTGTCTTTGAAAGAGTCTTCTTGTTGTGGCCCTTTCTCTTGGGGGATGAACACAACCAGGGAACAGCATCTGCCTGTTCCTGAACCACAAGTTCAGGGACCTGGAGCTCCACAAAGTCTTAGGTGAGAGCTGGTGGTCTCCCATAGGAGCATGATTTGCTCTTTGCCTCCCTTTTGCTCTCTGCTTTCTCCTTGTGCCCTGCTGCTGCCACGTGTTACTTTATGACCCAGGACTTCTCTCTCTACAAATCCAAATTCTAGGAGGGAAGAAGGGTGCAAGACCTAGTGGAGGAAAACCCACGTTGCCCTGCTTGCTGGCTGGGATGTCCTGGGCACTTTGCTTTCACTGCTCAAACTCTTTCTCACTTTCCATTAACCACAGCTATTTAATGACTCTTAGTGTAATTAACTAAGTTCAGGGAGTTTTCTCTCTGCACATCTTTTCTGCTGCAGCTTTTGATTTGGGGAGTTGGCCATCTGGGGTGTTACTCCTCACTGCGTGCAAACCAATCTGACTGTGTCGATAGATGTTTATACTCAAGAGCAGCACCATGAAGACAGGGAGAAGGCAGATGTCCTGGCAGTGATGGGAATGTTCTCCTTTTTCTTTTTTATTCCAACAACTGCATCAGTATGGGGTCCTGGGTCTCACACAGACTGGTGTCACAGCCGGTCCCTGTGCTGATGCTGACATTGAGGGTTACCTCTTCCCAGGTGCAAAAAAGTTGTCTTCTCAGTTCTATAATGATGAGGAGAAGCAGAAAGAATCTGTCTATCCAAGCAGAAGCACTGTGAGGTGCATTCAGATCTGCTGGTGGAATGTTTGGGGTGCGGGCAACACTTCACCTCCTTGCCAGCAGCCCACAAATTCCCACCTAAGACACTATCAAGCTGTTAGTTCTCAGACAGTAAAGCTAAATTAAGCTTTTTCTGACAATCTCCATCTGTTCAATCTCACTTTGAAAAAAATAATCTTAAAAATAATTTGCACAATTGTAATAGATTTGGACATAGAAATCATTTGCAAATGAGCAAACCTGCTCCATGAGGCCTTGGCCAGTACAGCTTCCCTGGGGTCTGTGGAGCTGGAGGGAGGGAAACTCCCCTGTGGCAGAGCTGGCCAAGGCCGTCAGAGGTGTGTTGGGGATAACATGGGTCCTGGCTGATGCTCTCGGTGTTGTTGGTTAACAGTGTCTTTTATGTGGTTTGTGTTTCTTTGTTGTGTATTTTTTTTTTTTTGCAAGGCATACAAGTTAACTGTCTTCTCTTTTCTTCAGGACAGAATCATCAATCTAGTTGTTGGTGGCTTAACAACCTTGCTGCTTGTAGTAAGTATCCCCATCCCATCCCATGTTGTGTGCCTCCCTTAGGTGACAAGGGGAAAACCAGAGCTCCTCCTCAAAACAGGTGGTGAAACTTCCAGTGACTGAACAGGCTGTAACTTGGGCCCAGATAGTCACTTTGAAACTCTCTGATAACAGAAGAATACCTTCCTTCAGGCCATCTTTATTGGCTGTGCAATAATAAGCCCACAGTTCTTTGTTAGATTGTCCATCCTAGCTGTATATGAGGCTGGGTGAGACAACAAAGTGCTTATGACCCAGGAGAGCATATTTGCTTCTATCTAAGATTTTCACTTATTTGTGGCTTATAGGAGTCTTTCCAAAGTTTGTCCCTTTGTCTTGAGCTATGCTTCCCCCAAGCTTTAAAGACAAACCCAATGCCATTGTGACTGGAGAGCATCAGTTCTGCGGCCCATGGCAGGCAGTGACATTGTTACAGAGCTCAGGCGTAGGGAGGCCATAGGAACAGCTGAGGTGCCAGCTGGTGGAATGCTTGGCTGAAAGGATGCTCCTATACAGGCAGTGTGTATTCCCATGCTTTATGGGTAATTGGAGGATGGTTTCTGGCAACAAGCCAGAGTGGCAAAGCTTTAGTAATTTTTTTTTTCCCACCCCTTCCAGAGCACAGTTGAATCAAAGTGATTCTCCTCTAGAATTTCACATTTCCCTCCAGGTCCTCATGGGGTGGGAGTTAGAAAGCAGGGAGGGGCGTGCAGGGTGGGATGTGAGTGCTGTGGTGCCCCAGCTGTGAGGGTGATCCTCTTCTCATCACAGCTCTGACAGCAGGCAAGAACAAAGTCTTCATCTTTGTTTTCCTCCACACAGGTCACTCTAATCAGTGCTTTTGTCTTCCCGCAACTACCTCCAAAACCTGTGAATGTATTTTTTGCTTTCTGCATCTCCTTGTGTTGCATTTCTGCTGGCATACTTGTAAGTACCTCCACATTTGTGCGCGCAAGCTTTTGAGTCTATGGCTCTTCAATAGCTCTGAATAAAATCTGCTTTATGTGGTGCCACCTTCTTTTTTACACTCTCCTAGTACAGCTTTCCTGCCTCCATAAAACAAGCTGACAGTGAGTGGTAACCAATTTCACGTTTACTGCAGTGTGTGTGAACTGAGGCAACTCCTGCAGCCTGGCTGTGGTGTGAGACTTGTAACCTCTGTGACAGTACCACCCGTAGTTGCTAGTGGAGACACAGCGTAGGAAACCAGGGAGCAGAGCAGTGAGATGGGAATGCAGAGATGGATTGTGCTGCAGAAGACACTTGAAGTGGTAGGGCCAGCCAGGCACTTGCAAAAGTCAGTGACCTTTCAGGCACAGGGGATGAGTTACAGGGGCAGGAAGCTATGGCATGCAGCAGATGTTCCTCTACTCAACAGCTGCAGATTCCAGGAGAGTTGGTCCTACATATTGGAAAAGGGAACAGGCAGGCCAGAGTTCACAGAATCACAGAATGATCTGGGTTGGAAGGAACCTTCAAAGACCATCAGTCCAACCCCCCCTTCCATGGGCAGGAACATTGGTGGCTCCTCCTGCTGAAGTACTCTCCTTCCTCCAGCTGTGACCTGGAGTGCTGTGGCCCTAAGGCCCCCACTGCTGGATAAGTTGCTCTGCAGTGCCTGGTCAGCCCCAGTTTCTGATTCAGGTTGGTAGCAACGACTCTGCCCAGAAAGGACCCATGTTAGTGCAAACCTGACACTTGTCCTCACCAGACAGGGTGTAACCAGCTTTGAGTGTTTAAACACCCCCAACCTCCCTCTTCAACAAAGCTGACCAGACAACCTGTGTCTTCATAGCCAGTTTCACAGACAAACACACAATCTCTCTAGCCAGAAGAAGGTGGGAAAAAAACAAACAACAAACCAATTAAACAGGAGAAAAAAAATCCTGAACAACTAAAACCAGACCTATAAATTGCCAGTTCAGTTACCAAGAAAGTCTCAGAAGTACCTGGCTTTTTAAAGTAACACAAACTCCTTTTTTCTCCTAGATCTACTGGTATCGACAAGGAGACCTGGAGCCTAAATTTAGAAATCTAATTTACTATATATTGTTTTCTATTGTCATGTTATGTATATGTGCCAACCTGTACTTCCATGAAGTGGGTAAATGATGGACATTGGGAATACCCAGCAACGATGCTACTGTGTCAGAATGCTTTCAGCTCAACTCTCAGCTCTACTTGAGACATTTAAGTGAGAACGAACAGCCTGAGAGGAACAAAAGTGGGTCGTGCAAGGACAAATCAGTACATGATTTTCATGTAAATGTATATGTAATGTCCCTCTTGTTAGGGAGAATTATTGCCATAAGACGTGACATTCTGCTTTTTTTTGAAGAGCTACTGTTGCACTTAATGAACATTCCAGTTGTACTGATGTTTCAGAATGGCACAAGCTTTTTCGTTTTGGAAAAAAATGCACTTTTTTATTACTGTACAAATAAACTGCAGCATTGAAAGGATCTGTGGCAGTATAAATAAATGGCATCTTACAGTCAAGTAAGACAAATACTCTTTATTTTGTTGAAACTGAATATACAATTATTTCTGTTCCCTAGGCAACCATTTAAAACTACAACTTATTTTTCACATTAACAAAACCACAGACTGAAAAAGACCAACTCTTGATTATGAAGAGCTAATTACAGAAATAAATAAAATAATTTATACAAGAGTCTTTAGTTTCTATAGCTTTTTCTCTTGATTCCTAGCTAACAGGCTGCTGCTCAGCCTAGTGTCTGTTTCAAACCCTTAGATGGAGGAATTAATTGGTTTCCCTTGCCGCAGGGCCCTATGTCCAAACTCTCACAGAACTATTTCTCCAAGACTTTGCCACCTCCACACCACTTCCTATTTACTAACCTGCTGCAGAAATCACCCCTGGAGAGGTGGCTGGTAGTGTCACGTAAACAGTGGGAGAGACAGACTTTCCAACCTACTCACAACAATCTCAAAGAAGTTACAAGCTTGTGGGGGGAGGCTGGTGGGTCCCAGTAGCTTCCCTTTCTCATAGCCCTTCCCTTTTTATTCAGCTTGCTGTAGTGATGAAAAAAAAAACCCAACAAAAAAAGATCTTCCACAAGTGATCTTTCTGAGCTCTGTCCGTTGCCAGCAACAGACTCCTCAGGAACAAGCAGACCAGGCAAGTCCCATAAGCTTATGTGTCTTTTTCCTATGCCATGGACACACTAACGCGTCAGATGAGATGGGAATACACACCATTTCTACATGATGCTGCCCATGCTCTCTAAGTCTTCGATGGAACTTGTTCCTTCCTGAAATGTAACAGTCTCTTACTCCATGTATTACAAGAGTCAGTAAGTGCAGAAATCCTCACCCATTCTTCATGAAACCTGTGCAAACTAATTCTTGCTGCGGCACTAAGAGGCTACAGTCCACAATCCCTTGACTTCTGTCCCGTCTTCCAGATGTGCAGATCAGCACATCAGTAACAAGTCAGATCAGAGCTGACTGGATGGATCCTGGCAGTGAGCACTGCAACAGAGGCTCTTTAGAACACTGAACACCCTGGCTGAGACGTGGCACCTCAGGCCTTGGCTGGCTGCTTGGTCACCCTTCACAGATGAGGTGAAACAGCCTGAGCAGAGAAAGTGCACTGTAGTCATTTCAAACTGGAAGTTTCTGTTGAAAGAGACAGACTGTGACTGCTTTCTTTGGAAATGTGGCACAGGGTCGTAACTAATTTCACAATGCAAACATGGTCAATAGAAAATGGACACGATTACTGCTTCTCAGTGACAGCTCACTAAATCCTCAACATCCTTTGAATCTTCTGAGTCAGGACTGCCCAACGATGAGCCAATAATGTGTGACCCATCTCCATGATGCTGTAGGATAGGATCTGTCAAAACACAAAGTACATGAGAACTATTACTGTGCCATTAAAACAAAATATAGAATACACGCTTAGGAGACAGAGAATGCAGTCTGGGATTTGAACAATATTGTTCAAACTAGGCAGTTTGCAATTTCTAGTTTCACGGAATCACAGAATAGTTGAAGTTGGAATGGACCTCTGGAGCTCATCTAGTCCAACCCCTCGCTTAAGTTGGTTCACCTGGAGCATGTTGCACAGGGTCACATCCAGGTGGGTTTTGAGTATCTTTAGAGAAGGTAAATGACTAACATGGATGCAACTGGTGTGATTCACATTTAGATTCATCAGGTATTACACTATCAGGCCTAGTACTGACCCTTTATGGATCTGCCAGGAAATCCTTCCTCCAAAAAGCCTTGTTCAGTGCTGCAGTGGGAGAATAAATCTGTGCATCTTGCAAGTCTGAGATGACTCCTGGGATTGGGAAATGTGGCACAAGCTAACATGCCCTTCCAGGTGAGTGCTGTGCAAACACCCTCCCAAATAACCCAGCCTCTCACCCTGAGAGGCATCAAGTGTACTGCTACTGCCTCTGGTCTTCTCCCAAAAATGACGAATGAATTTTGTTTAAGCACCAGGCATGAAGAAATGCACACTACAGAAAGAGTTACCAGCCCACATGTACTAATTCAAGGTTCAAAGGTGATGGGAACAGCTCAGCAAGCAATGAAGCAGCTGCTGTTCTAATGCTTTTCCCACAGGGTTACACGGGACTCTCTTCCACTTCTACTGGTAACACCTGGGGAACCAATTCATGTAAAAGGTTCATAGCAGTAACACGGAAAATTATTTAAGAGAAAGCAAGGATCTATGAAGTGCTGTCTGCAGGGACTCAGAAGTGCTATATACTGCTTTAATGAAAGGGACTGTCATACCTGTTAGAGTTGTCAGGGGCAAGACTGATTCGCCATCTATATCATCCGTTGTCTGGATAAAACCATGGGAAGAAGGAACAATAAGCACAGTCTCATCATCTATTGTTGGCTGATCAACTTGTTCTTCTATTGTTGGTGAACCCAGGTCCTGCACAACACAGAAGAACAGGACATGAGAGTGTACTCTTGGTGCACAAAAAACAACCTGCTTTCCTCAGCCATACTCCATAGTAAGCAATACACTCTGGATGAATTTAATCTCATTAAGTTGAAATGTCAGCAACTGAGATTGTTACTTCAGCATTTACAGGGTGTATTTCATCTGTATGCAGGCACCTAAAAACAAGGTGAGAAGATTTTTACCCTGTGAGGAATATAAAGGCAGAGGGAGAGGAAAGGAGAGACTGCAGGGTGGTGGTAAATGTTCTCTTTCAAGTCAAATGTTTTGTCTATGAACAGGAATAATTAAGCTTTTCCACTACTTTCTGTCTAGTGTTCTGAAACTGAAACGTTTTTTAGAGTAATTAGCTGCTCCACAAATGCAACAGCTTTACCTGAACTTAATACTTAGTTTCTCAACCTCTGTTTTCAAGTTTTAACTGACACTGAACACAGAGCTCAAAAGTCCCACTTTATCTGGTGTGCCTTTTTTGCCCTGCCACTTGTTGACTGTAGGTTGGCTCCAAACTTTTTTTGCTGAACCTTATGTTACAAAAAAAATTCACAAGGCACTGATTCCTTCCTGGCACAAGTTGCCAATATCCTCACTCTCTTCCAGTCCTGTCCCAGCTGCTGCTGCCTCTTCCCTGCCTCCTGCAGTACTGGAATGGCAGTAACACATCTGGCTTACTCAGGTCACAGCACACTCCAGTGGCCTCTTGTTCTGCAAATGCAATGAAAAGACATCTCACACAGTAGTGTCAGAATCAGCAGAGACATCTGGGTTCCAGCTTTTGTGTGGAACATGCATAAGGTTTGTTCAAGCTTCAGGAATCCCTGCTGTGGAATGCTAGTAAATGTTGCTGGCAGAATGGAAGAATAACTGGATTTACCACTTTTTTCAGAGGGAGAAGGAAATGTTTAGTAGAGGTTACAACCCCCTATGTTTAAGAAAACCCTGATGTTCTTCCATCTTGCTTTTTTAGGAAAAATTGTTTCCCTACGTAATTCCTCAATGTTTTTCAAAGCAAACTACCTGAAAACCCCTTCCCTAGTGCTGAAGAGGAGCTGCCTACCTGTGCTGCAGCTCAGTAAACTGGACTAGGTCCAAACATGTACCCATTCACACGAGGCATCGTGTGCCTGAGCTGCAAGTGCAGCTTTCTGCAGAGTGCACAGCTCAACCTGCACACAAGCAGCCCCGTGCTGAAAGGCTTGAAACTGTGAAGAGGAGGCGTGAAAAACTGAAGAAGCCATTGTGGCAAATGGGCACCTTTCCCAGCCAGAAATAATAAAACCCTGCAGCATGACTGCCTGCTTCCCACTACCCACCCACAGTGACAATACAACACTGGCAACTGCATAAAAATAACACTGACTTGAAGAAAGCAAAATTTAGGCATGTTTTTCTAGAGTAGCTTTTCACTTAGAATCACTCACAGACAGTTCACTATTTCCTAGAATTTAAATACACGTCAAACTTGAATCTGATTAGAAGTATAAGGCAAATCAGAATTACAAACTGAGTTTTGCTGTATAGAAAGGAAGTTTAGTTTTAAATCCTGATAGCCATAAGCAATTTCTACAAAGTTAAATTAGGTACTAGGTTTTTATCACAAGTTTATTAACTCTACCTTGAGGAACTGAAATTTTAAAGAGAGTAGAAAGCTGATGGTCTGCCTCAGCTGCTGAAAATCTTACCACAACTATGCCAACCACGAGACAGAAGAGATGGTAAGAATAATCCCCAGCTTCAGATATATTCAGGATTTCAACACTTTTGTAATAATAGATTTGAGATACACAAACATCCTCTCCTTTGTAAGAACATTATGGATATGCAGTGTCTATTGTAAACTTTTTTTAAGACAAAGCATTTCAATGATAGATTTTCAGCTAATTTCAGCTATTGCAGAGCAAAGTGTTTTAGAGAACATTTCTGCATTCTAATCTAATCAAGCTTGTAAGGAAAGAGGTATTTTCTACCCACTAAAGAGTGTTATCTTCTTTTAGCACCTCTCTTTCCTGTGACTTTATTCCAGCAACTGAAAGATGGAGTAATTTAGTATAAACATTCCAAATAGCTGTAACCATTTAGATAAACTTATTTCTGCATCTCAGGTGTTGGGGCTGAATAAATCTGAGGTCTGAGAGAAGTAGCTTAAATGTTTCAAATTCCAATTTAACACATACTTAACTGGAGTAGTACGTTTAATAGGAGTCCTCAAAAATATAAAGTGTGGTACATCTTGAAGCATTTTACTAGATTCATACAGCAAAAACTAAATACTCTGCCTTGCCTCCCTTGCTCAGCAGTACATATCTGTGACACAGGTGTGTTGGATAATCAACAGCCTAGTTTAAAGTAACAGCATCAAACAGTAATCACATGAAGGCAACTGTTCGATTCCATTAATGTTCCAGTTTTCCACTGTCACCATGCAAATACATCCTGAGTAGTGAAGTAACTGCACAGATCCAGGCGAAGTCAAATGTAAGACTCAGTACCAAACGCAGTCAAGTTTCACATCCATATTACTGAAGGTCAAAGATAGAGGATTTGAACAAATACTTGCAGAATTGTGACGTAAAATCACAAAATAGAATCATAGAATGTTGGAAGAGACTTTAAAGTTCCAACCACTCTGCCATAGGTAGGGACACAGGTTGCTCTATCTTCCATCCAACCTGTCCTTGAACCCTTCCAGGGATGAGGCAGTGACAACTTCTCTGGGCAACCTGTTCCACTGCTTCATCACCCTCACAGCAAAGAACTTCCTCCTGATACCTCATCTAAATGTACCCTCAGCTTGAAGCCATTCCCTCTTGTCCGGCCACTACATGCTCTTGTAAATAGTCTCCATCTGTCTTGTAGGCTCCCTAGAGGTACTAATATACATGAAATCCCCGACATATTTCATATAAATAGCTTAACATGAAGGTCAAAGATGGGGAGAACATCAAGCGTCATGCACTCCCTTACCTCAGTAACGTAAGTGCTGGGTAGATCAGAGTGAGAATCCTCGTCCTGTTTCAGGCTGGCATCTGCAATCTCCTCCTCAGTTCTTACCATAACTCCCTCCATCAGTTCACTACTATTCCTGCTGCTGAATTTGGAAGCGTCATCTTCATTGTAGGCTGACTGTTCTTCATCACTCAGCTTGGACTGATGGATATCGTCTGGGAAAGTATTTGTTCCGAGGCTGTCAGGAGGATCAGTCAGGTCAGCTGACTGAATGTCTGAATCAACAGTCAGTTCTGTCGGGGTGACAGAGGAGGGGATCTCTTCGGCAGCAACGGTGCGGATTATGACACTTGGCGTGTGGCACTGCACTGTGACATTGTCACTTGTGTTTAACAAATGCTCTGGCTGTGAGCAGCGTTTGCAAAGAGAAGCAAAGAAAAAGCAAAAAAATGTTAGAGACTTTCATACAAGGAGCTTCAAATCTTTCAGCAAATACAAGCCAAAAGATTCAAAGAACTCATTACTAAGTATGATTTAGAGTTTTACTTATATAGTATGTCAGCACAGATAGTCTGTTGAACTTTGCTGGTATAAAATAATTTGTAGACTAAATTTGGTGTCACCTGCTCTTTAAGTCACAAAATAACTACATAATATGAAAGAGGCAATCATTCAGATGAGGATTACTGTAGATTCAAAAGGTCAGAGGTATTTTTCCCCTGAATTTTGCATCACTTTGTGATTCCATCTCCAGTTTGCATCCCCTTCCTTCCCCCTAATAAAAAACAATACTTGTCACTACTATACAAATTTTATGAACACCAATATCTATTTGTGAGAGTAACTGAAAACACTGGGACACTGAAGGAGCCAACCCACTGTATGGGGACATCCTGTTCAGCCACAGCAGAATGCAGCTGCTCACTAAGCTAAGTTTTAAAGCACCTTCAATTTGCTTTTTAAAAACAATACAAAACCCCCCAAATTCTCAGTCTTCTGGATTTTAAGCAACGTAACACTATTATGACTCAAGAACTGCTCTACAAATTTACCACGCACATGTTCGGCCCTGCATTATGATGTTCCCCTCCCCCCAGTGCCCAAACCCTAGCATTCCCAGTGCTCAGAGCACGTACTGATAAGGCATGAACTATGATCTGTTCCGGGGAGGCTGGAGCGGCCGTGGCCGTCAGGGTCATGGTAGGACTCGTTGTCAGTGTTAAAGGAAGGCCTTGGTTTGAGCTTGTCTGCAGTAAGTAGGTACCTGGTGTTCCAGTTGGCTGGAGATGGAAAGACTACAAAGACAAGGCAAGTTTAATACCCAAACACACTGCCCAGGCCACACTGGGAGCATGCTGATTCACATGAACCAGCCTAACTCACTCCCTTGGAAAACAAACACAGAAATCCAATCCTTCGGCACTGATTGCCCTACTGCACTCAAGAAGGAAGAAACTTATCTATAGCCTTAGGCTACCAAGACAAATGTTAAGGGTAAGAGCCCAGCAGATCTGTATTATGCTGTACAGCAGGTAAGAAAGGAACAAATTTAACTTACTTTAAGTTTGAAAGAGAAACTGTGCTATAAATTACAGGACAATGGAACTGAGACAATCTTTACTTGCTGGGAGCTTTCTCTGTCTCCTTTATGTCATATTTCAACATTTTAAAAAAAACAAGAACAAGAAAACTTTGTAGCACCAAGGCATTATGAGAGATTTAAAGCATTCATAGTTTACTCTACAGTCCTAGTGGGTTACACTTTTAGAAATAAGTTTTAGAGCTCAACTTCCTCTTTCCACTTGAAAGCTTTTGGTTTTGAAATGCACAGTTCTATAGTATAAGAAGTTGCTGGGCTTAAAAAAAACCCCCACAGTAACAAATACCAGTTCTCTGTTACTTACTGGAAGAATCTCAAAGGTCTGTAGTGTTCCACTGTTTAGTGTTATTGTCTCAGAGTCAACAGTAGCAGCCGGGGAATCAGTTGAGGCTGCAAAAGGAAGAAAAAAAAAGAAAAAGGAAGTATGTAAACCAGAATGTTCAGCCCCTGCAGAGAGCATAACATACTATAATTACTACATGGCAGAGTACTGTTAATTCCATTTAGAGGAAAAAGAAAATTGGCTGCAATCCTAATGACAAGGTTCTCTAATTGGTACTCAAGACACAGTATTATTTAAAGACAGAATTCTACAACCTGAAAAAGCCAAAGAAAGTAACTATGGGTTTAGTGCACTGAGATAAAAGCAGACAAATAAAGTTTTGATATGATCTGATTACTTTGTGTAATGAGATTTCTAAGGGGTTCTAACCTAACATTACCCTTTGGTGTAATGGTATCCCTTGGATCTGGAATTACTTGTTTTAAACTGGTGTCAGGTTTAATATTATTGTGTTTCCCACAAATCTTTTTTTTTTTTTGGTACTTTTAGTCTCTTCCGCCCTCCACAGTATGTCCACCACTGATGAAACATCACATGATTCTCAAGGTATGTGCCTCTCCCGTATGTTATGACTGCAGTGTATAAAAGATGTAAGTATTCTTACTACAAGTGTGTAATTATTTATGCAACTACCTTCATTAATTCTAAAATTAACGAAAAGAAGTTGATAACAGTTGATATATCAGATATTTCAAGATCATCAGGTCCAAACGACTTGTACACAAAACTTTATAACCAGAACTGTGATTTGTACACACTCTTAAAAAAAACATAAATCACAAGTTCCAGGAAGCTGAAGGCAAATTAATACTTCACCTGGGATTATCCAGCAATTTCCTAAATACCAAAAGAGGAAAAGATCTACAAGATGATAACAGTGATCTAAGCACTGGAAACTTTGCCATTTCAGACTCCATGGCTCCAAAATAGAATAATTTTGGTCTCTTAAGAAGATAAAAGCTTCAATTTTGAAGCTTTTATTGTTGTAGTGCAATGTTCAAAGTCTCCTGCTGCAAGTTTCCTGGAACTCAGTAGAGCAGAGAACTCTAGAGTGTGGCCTATCAATCACCCAGCCATCTATGTTCATAAAACCTGCAGCAATTGCCCTTTTGAAACCTTGATCCCTCTACCAAATGCAGCTGAAAGTGGCCAATAGGTTCAGCTCTTATAAGATTGGGAAAGACACGATACAAAATTCACCCTGATTACACAACCAGAAATTCTTCAGAAAATCAGACCAAAATGGGGAAAAAGGCTTGTCAGGCAGACAGGGGCGAGCGAAATTCCAAAATAACTGTTACATGATTCAATTCAAAAAGGACTAAAGGTTAAAGAATAGGAGCCCATCTTGCCTGCTCATCAAAACCCAACAGCTTTGACCAAGCTTTGTTCAAAGTCTGAGACCACTGACGTATTATGACAGATAAAAAAGTTCTTGGCTTGATGTTGTGTGTCATTCTAATTAAAAAATAAACCACACAAACTGAAGATAGCAATAAACAGATAAAGATAGGCTAACCTAACGGAATTAGAAAATTGCTTACCAAATGCCTATTTAGTCACAGCCTCAAGAATCAGTTCATATTCTAATCAACTAGTTTGGTAATCAGCAAGGGCAAAGCCCTGAAGTTTCCTAATAAAATTCACAAACATGAATGGTGCAAAACAGTATATGGTGGAGACCTCAGGCTGCATATGGAGTGACTTAATTATTACTTAATAATATTAGTTACAAATTACTTAATAATATTAGTTACAAAATCAAGCAGTAAGAATTACAAACAAAGTAGACTTGATAATAAATGTTTGATAATGAGCAAAGTTCACCCTTAAGAGAAGCACCAGCTTAAAAAAACCCCCAGTGGTTAGAGTAGAACATTGGCTGAATGTCAGTGTGACTTGGCAGCAAACACTTTCCAGACTGTTTGTGCCTAGAAATAACTGCCTAATAAAGAGCAGGACTAGAAAAAACATTGTAGACCTTCCTTTCAGTGTCCTTCACCAGACCTTAGGGACAGCAGTGTATATAATTTACAAAAGGAGACCTTGTACATGATGTTCATTGTTCTGCACAACAGCAACCAGAAGAAACTTAGGAAATATTACTGCATCTTCATTTATGAGGTTTGTGGACTGAAGGCTTTTCAAAGAACTAAAAAAGTGTGCACACACAAAGACAGACCTGTAAAAACCTATGTCCATGTGCTCCAATTGTAGCTTCTTGGAACTACAGTCACAGCAATATTGTTTGCCTGACAAAGTTAGAATCAGGCAAATGGAACACAGAAATGCTTCATCTCAAGTTATGGCAAGAGCAAAGCGGAATTAACACAATTCTTCAAGACATGCCCTTTCCTCCTTCACCACCTAAACATAAGAAAGCTTTAGATTTCATTACAGGACAGCAAGTTGTTCGTTTCAGGTACTTACAGACATGGGTAATCTGGACTGGAATCTGCAAAGCTGCCATGGGGCTTGGGGCACTGCCTGTGTTCTCCTCCAGCCGAGCCACGCGAATCTGCACGTGCTGAACCCCCGAGCTGGAGTTTGTGTTTGGTAATCCACTTCCAGATTTGTTCTCCGAAAGCTGGTGCCCTGGATTGTTTTTTTGGTTCTCATGGAGTTGTTTAAGACCCTTTATCAGCACTGAGAGAAAAAACACTCATGCTAAAGCATGTTGAGTAAGTACATTTGAACTGCTGCATGTGAGATTTACCCAGGACGAAAAAAGCGACCAAAATTCTGAATTGGGAACTTAATTTATAAACACTAGAAATTTAGCACATACATAAATAAGATGTATAGTCATCTACTGCAGTGATCTAGGTTATGGAACCTAGGCATTTTAGGATGCTTGGAAAAAAAAAAAAGCAAAGCTTATAAAATTTTGCAGCTCTCTAAAAACATGCACATGTGCAAACTACAATCAAATGCTGCTATCACAAGTTGTGTAAAGCTGCTACCAGAAAGAAACCCTCCAATCTTAACAAAATATGAAAGTGGATTTGGTCAAGAGCTTGACAGAAGTGTCCCTGGAAACAGGGGGCAAGAGAGACTTAATCTCACAGTGGCTATGTTGCAATTCTTCACCTGTGCATGAAGAGGCCTATTGCTCCAATAAAACCACCCACCTTTTTTCTCTCTGATCACTTTGGTCCAACTGAGGGAGCAGCTGTCATAATAGCAGGTTACAAAACCTGAGGCCTCAGGTCTTCCAGCACTCAGTACAGCCCAAACATCTCTTGCTTTTGGTATTTTATCATAGGAAAGTGTGGAGGCCCTTGATTTAGTGGTGCATTTAAATTATGAATTATTTGATGCAACAACTGCCTATTAATGTGTGCTAAGCAGAACAGGGCTCCCCTGCCACTTGCAGTCCCCAGGCATGACTAATATTTAACCACACTGATGACCACAAAGGTGTCTATTAAATTACACCTTTCATTAATTATGATGTGACTAATCTGTTTTTTTTTTTCCTTTTCCCAAGTCAGAGAAAAGGAGGACTGAAGCTCACAAAGACTGAAACACCCTTTGGCTTAGGCATTAGTTTCTCCAACCAAGAATGAGAAAATGCTATTTTAGGGAGCTTTAAACTCCCCATTTCTCCCCTCTTTCTCACTGCAGATAGATCTCCCTTCTGTTTACAGCTAAGTTCAGCACCTGACACAGATTACATTTTAACATTGTAAAGGTAACACATCTAACCTGAGGCGATAGTTAGGCTGCAGACACATATCCTCCTCCACCTCAAGAGGTCACTGCCCTCCATACCAAAGATCAGCATCATCTGAGATCTGCCAGCTGAGCTGCTTATATACACGCTCTCGCTTTAGTCAAATCGAGGAGAGACGGCAAAATCTGTTTAGTTGTATACACCAGCTCGGCTTGTTTCGACTGAAACACTTAAACATTGCTTGTAGGAGCAATTCAGCCAGCAGATCCAAGGGGCCAGTAACTTCCAGCAAAGGAGCAATGTGTTCTTTGGCCAGCAATGCTGTAAGCAGACAACAAAATGCAGCCTTATTCCTCTGACATTTGCAAAAGGAGTTTTCAGAAGAGAAACGTTCAAGTAGTACATTACCAGGGAATGAAACATCTTTGTGGTTTGCAATCTGCCTTTTAATGGTCCACCATTTGCTCCGAAGCCACTGTGGTGAGCGGACACTGCTCCATCCTTCAGCAAGTAAATCCCAATTGATGTCATTTTCATCAGAAACTTCGAGTTCCGCTATCCTGGCAGGATACAGAAAATTATTTACCTTTTAGGAACTACCCTCCAGACTGGAAGGGGTGTTGCACATCTCCGGCCGTGTCACACGTAACAGCGCAGAATGACATGCTAGTGACCAGCCCACCAGAGCTCATGAATTGACACAGGCTTCCAAGGCTCCACGCTGCCAGAGGTCAAGCAGAATCATGAACAACAGAAGATGGACTAGACCTGTTAAATGATCCAGTCTATCTCCTTGCCATGCAGGATTATTCTCCTTGTTTACTTATACATTAGGACTTAGATCAGATTACTGTGAAGCATTCCAAGTGGTGGTACTTGCAGCTTTTCTTTTTGAGAAAGCATTCCCCAAACACATCAAATACTTCCTGAGATTCACTCTGAACTTTCACTTAATTAATTTCATGTTATGATATTTACTTGTTTTCTCCTAATAATAACCATCCATCCTTAACAGAGATTTTTGCCTTCTCTCAGAAGCTTCTTAGCCAAAGTAGATGAAGTTAACTACAGCATTAAACAGTTCCTCATAAATCAGTCCCATCAGGCTTTCTAGATAAGGGACAGTCTTCTCTACCAGAATCTGTTTGAATATAAAGAATATCTCTGAATTGCCTCCAGTTCATCTGTACATGGAGCATGAAAGAGAGGTGAATAGTGAGAAGGGGAAATATTTTTTTGGAAGTTAAGAAAAGTTCTCTTCACAAACGAAGCACTAGCACTGAGCACTCGTGGCTAGCTAAATTAAAAAAAAAAAAGTAAAAATGAAAAAAACAACCCAAACCAACCCTGCAGTATGAGTTAAGGAAATCTGGACAGACCAAAACAGAAATATTAAGAATTATAACCATCACATACTGAAATGTGGAATCAGGTTCCTCATTTTGAGTTCATGTCAAACAGCTTCAGTGAATTAGTGAATACTGCTTTATAAATAATCCTTAGATTCTCTGGATGTCTTGGCTTTTAATTCCCACCCAACCACAAAAATCCACTGGCTAAAAAGCCTGAGTTAAAGGCATTCAAAATGGGAAGAGGACCAGAGAGAGCAAAGGATTCCCAAGGTCACTAAGAGGTTGCCAGTTC
The DNA here is from genome assembly GCA_013400695.1 of Neodrepanis coruscans. Taxonomy (NCBI): domain Eukaryota; kingdom Metazoa; phylum Chordata; class Aves; order Passeriformes; family Philepittidae; genus Neodrepanis; species Neodrepanis coruscans. The sequence goes on from VYZS01096646.1 coordinate 21,443, forward strand.
AAATGTACTCAGAGATGCTGATATCCAATCAGTGTTTGGTGGCCTACATGAAATTAATTTGCAGTCTCAGTTTAGCTCTTTGCAGACAAGACGTCCACATCACAGAAACCACCACCACACTTGACCCTTGTTGGTCATCTCAGCAGAGAGGCCAAGGACTGAACGGGCAGGGAGACTGAGCTACCCTCCAGTTAAGGGTTGAAGCGCATCGGTGGGGCAACGTGTGGGAAGCTTGCATGGTTGCTGCCTGTGCTGTACCTTTTCTGTGGAATAAAGAAGACTTCAGTCTCCAGGGTTTTCAATCTGACACCTTTCACGAACACTAACATTCACTAAAAAAACAAAAAACAAAAAATACGTTCAATAATCAATCTCTGGGAACTGTAAACACAGCAGTGATTTTTGGAGGGTTCTAGAGTTTTCAGTGTCTAAGAAACCAGCAAAATGGACCCCAATGGAATCCCACTAGCAACACGTATTACAAACCTTTAAAAGCAACTAAAGTAACAAACCTCATGATCAGATTTATTTCATCTTCCTTGGTCCACTCAGTGCCCCCACTTTGTTTCCAGTTGAGATAGTTGAGCCATTTGGAGCGGCATTGCTTCTCGGAGCGTGTCCCGACCCGCTCAGCCACAGCAGCCCACGATACTCCTTGTGTGACAATGTCACCTGGCTCTGTGCTCGTCAGCTCATGCACTACTTCTGCCAGTCTTTTTTCTTCTTTCTCTGTCCACTTTCCTGCATGAGAGACAAGCCCTCCAACTTAGCTAACAGCAGATACTCTGTTCTGACTTGTAACATGCCAGCAGACATTTATTTTCTGCGCCTAACACCTTGTTCTAGATGCAAATACTGACTTGTGAAGAAGATGCAACTCCTTTTAATTATAACAATTTATATTATATCCATTCTTGATTAACAAATGCATGATTTCGTTGTTCTGCTGCCAAACTTCTCTCCCTTCTCCTCCTCTCACAGATGAATGAGGCTACACAGGACATCAAAACAGTGACCAAAGAAAACTGGTCAGACCAACTTGAATTGTATTAGTTCAAGTGAATTAATCATGCAACAATTTAGTGTACATTAATTACATGAGGTCTGGCTAAATTTTCCTTTAATTTGAATATATATATTACCAAATAAACAATACTTTACTCCTGAAGTGCATCTTTCTCTTAACTGACACCAAACACACAGTAAATGTTTATAAACATTGAACACAAGGGGATGGTTTTTAATCCAACTCAATAAAATATGCTCCAGTGGAATAAACATATAATGAACAATGACTGCAAAAATAAACTGAGTGCTCTGATCTTTAAGAAGTGAAACTGGAGAAGCCTACATCAAAAAACATCCTAAAACTGACCCCAGATTTCACACTGTGAGTTCCTCAGTTCACAGTTACACTCCTCTGAAAACACCCATGACAAAAGTGACAGAACTTTAACCAGCACATCCATTACTGACACCAGCATTTACCTCACCTGTGTTGCAGGTGTCCTTCATCAATCTGCACCGATCTTTTACAGATGAAGCACTTCTCCCCAGGGCAGCTCCTATCGTGGCCCAGTCGTTACCGTGCTTTACTCTCAGCCTAAAGAGAAACATGCTCATGAGCACCATATCCAGTTAGGAGATTGCCAAAATATCAAACACTCTCTAATAAAACACTGGATGAATGTGCAGTTTACAGGCTTAAATACCGAATGGGGAGTCACTTTTGATACTTCAGTACTAATGTTTTCTATCACTGCCATTTTTTCTGTGTTTCTACAAGCCTTTTGGGCCAGCTAAACCACAGGACACTCATTTACTAAATGCATAAAATATCTAACTGTCTTGCTGGAACACTGTGAGGCTTAATGACTGTTAAACATAATATGAATGTTTAAACAGCCAACTTCCATTCTATACAGCTTCCTTGAGTGTTTTCAGGTGGTATTGAGAGCTCTTGAGAAATTTAAATAATGCTGGATGAAAACCCAAGCATCCTACAATTTAAACGAAACGAAATGCTGCACAATCATGTTCATAATTTTAATGATTATTTTCCTCCCTCACATGACAGTAGGTTGCTTAAAATGTTGAGCCATGACTAGTTCTGACACAGGTGGAACCACAGGCTCCTTATGAACAACACAAACCAGCTACATTGATTCCAACATATCCATCAATTTAATGAAATGCACTTCCTTCAGTCCAACCGTTTCTTCAAACTGCTAAAACCTGGAAATTTGCAGGAGGAGATAAAGTCTGGAACCTCATCTCCTTGATCTATCAGGCTCATATTCAAAATGATGCTCTGTAATACTCCATAGGGAAGATCCTACTCTGCCACATTTTTAGAGACAACCTTTGCTCAAATTCCCTAAAGAAATGGAATTTCTGTTTCTCACAAACACAACCACAAATACTGACTGTGTTCGTAATAATCTGAAACATTCTTAGTCTAAGCCTTGCTTAGAACTTTTTTGCATATTGTTGTGTCCTGAATACACATTAGAAATTTTTTTTTTAAAAACTCAAATACAGTTTCATTTCTCGTCAGATAGTGACCACAATTTTTGTATAGTGTTGGAGCAGTCAAATTTACTTGTAACTTTTAAGTGATTTCATATAAAGAAACCTGTAAAAACTGCTCAAGCTACTAAATATAAACAATGAAGAGTGATGCTGCTCTTAAGAAGACTTACTCTTTAAGCTTTTCAATTTCCTCAGGAGTGTACCTAGGCAACAGGTAAATAAAAAGACATTATTTAAAACAGAAAGCATACAGCATAAATACTTTTATTTTACTAAGCACACAGTACACATTCAGTTACAGCAAGAGATTAAAGAATTTCAGCTGTAAGAAACAATCTGACTGAATGCTTTGAAAGAACATGAGGAACAAATACCATTTTCAACATTGGTACATTAAGGTTATCTGGTCTAACATTCCTCTCATTTGTCAGAAAAATTTCTCATTCTTGGTGATCTTACTAAGAACAGAATTAAAATTTTGTGCATTAGTCTCTCAAATAAACTGCTGTGTCTTCCTTCCTATCCCAGTTCTCAATCACCACAAAGCTGACTTTCCATCCAAAAGAAAAAATCAGCATTGAGAAGGTATTTTTAATTTTCAACCACCTTCAATAACTAAAACGTCACATCTTTTCTGGATGGCACCAGCCCACTTTAGAGATGGGCAGACTAAAGGCACAGGGGAAATATCCATTACCTCCAGGTCACAGCTCTAGAAAAAAGTTGCATCTTAGCAGATCCGCACTTGTGTCCAAATCTTCTAATTATATCAGAATCCGCTATGCACCTTTATTTCGGTTTTTTTTGTTTGTCTGGTTTTTAGAAGTTGTAAATGTCATTAATTTAACACAACTACTGTCAAGGTTGTTCTACCAGAGTTCAGCAGAGGTGACACAATTAGGAAGGTCTAGGTCTGTTTGGCTACAACCTTCTGTCTCACAGGGAACATGTCAAACATAAATACACGACCCTACTCATACCAATAAAACCATGCAGCATTAGAGGTTTTCATACTTTCCAACATGGTTTCTGTCATCATACATGCGAAGAACTCTTCTATAGACAGCAAAGAGAGGCCGATTCAGACCCCAAGCTATTGTCCTGTAGAAATCTTTTCTTTCATCTTTTGACATTTCAAATATAATTTCAGTGGCATCTTTTATTCCACGGGCCTAGAACAAAGCATTTAAAACAAAACAAAACAAAAAAACAAACCACAAACAAAACACCTTAGATAATGTCTCCTAGAAATCAAGAAGCAGAACACTTAAAAATTGAAGCCATTATGCAACTTTCTGTGTATTACAAATACTACAGTCCAAAAGTAAAACTGAGTATTTATGGATTAGCTTCCTCAAAAACAAAACCTTGAACACTACGTTTTTTGTTTTGTTTTTTTCACACTGGAGTCCAGATAGACACAGAAGCTCTAATTTGCATCCACATTCAAGAAGAAAAAAATCTATTGAATGTATATTTTAAGATCAAAAATTGAACCATCAAATAGAACATCATGGAAAATGTACTGTGGTGGAATTAGCCTGGGGTCATACAAGGGAAGGTTGTCAAACAGTGCTATATCAATTTATTACATAATTTCAGATATTCCTTATATGAAAGCAATTTCTTTCAGTTAAAGTACTCCTCTTGTTCTGATGGAAACTCGGACTAAATATAATACAAAAACACTGGAGTGAAGTAAAAAAAAAGGGAAAGCTTTAGTTTAACTTCAGCTTGAACTAAGAATCACTGTATTTAAAAAGCAGCACAAGAAAGCAGGTAAGTGGGAAAAGAATGAATCAAATGATTTATCAGTAACCCAGAAAAGTTATTTAACTAGCTTAAAAAAGCTTCACTAGATTTAAAACATAGTATTACCTATGAATGATTTTGTGGCAGAAATTGTAATACATGTGTGGGCAGACACGCTCTCTACAACTAATACTGTGGAATGAACATTAAATTCCTGGCTTTTTTTTAAACCACAAGTGAAGGATGGTGAAGCTGTAATATCCAGGCTATATATATTCTCAGTTTTAAGGGCTCAGCTCAAACAGCTGCAAGCCCATCACATATAGGACTTACAGACAATTATCACCATCAGTGTGTTAACTGCACAGCCATTCACACTGACCTCTGACATCAATATATTAAGGGGAAGAATGCAGACACAGGCATCCTGTTAGTGTAGTAAATAAACATGGATATGGCATCAAGGAAGTCTGGAAGTTGTAATCAATGGTCTGCAAAAAAAATTCTTTCTACTGCTTGTGTGATTTTTTTTCCTCTGTCTTCACCAAAGGTCTTGAGCCATTAATATATATTCAGAGAAATTTAGCCACATAAAATGTCATGTCAGAATGCTCAAAATGGGCTATATTCAGTAGAAAAATGAAAAGTAGACTGAAATCCTGTGTGTGGATATAATTTCCTTATGTATTTCAAATGGGTAATGACCATTTCTACAATAAACCAACATAATCAGTTATTGCATATTCTGGGAAGTACTAAAGAAAGTTGGTTTCTAGCAGGAACTCTTATCACCACACCCACGAGCAGGTAACATGCTCTAAACATACCTTTAAATAACGCTCAATGTTACTCATCAAAATGTCAATTTCTTCCTTTGACCACATCCCTTGCTTCCACTTATGGCCTGAAACAGAATGACAAAATAAACACTCAGGTGTGAAAGCCAGAACAGAAGTACCTGGCACATGACCCTCACACCGCAATTAACAAAGAAAAGATTAATTTCAGCTACAAAAAAGCTAACCAGAATTTTAAACAGATGTTATTTCATAAGTGACAGCAACCACCAACTAATGTTTAAATAATGAATCAGACCCCTCTTCAGAAACACCCATTTCTTATGAAGAACATGAAGTCCTCTATGTGCTGTCAAGTCACATTTTCAGACTTTTTCTTCAGCCGCAACTAGAAAATTTGTCTTTAAACTGACAGCTGAAATTTCCACACACTCATAATGATTCCAGAAGCCCGAACTTAAAATGTGACTCACAGTAATACTTCAGGAATCAGCAACAACGTGGGCTTCTCTTATATCCACTAACACACCCCAACATGTGAGCAGTGCCACCTACTGTGAGTGCTTTTCATAATGCTAAATGCTCTGGTCCCCTTCTCTCTTTTTTTTTTTGCATTGGGAATAATACTCAGGGATCATTGTGAAGATAAAAACTTGTGGGGACTCTTATTTCCCCAAATAAAAGTGGCAAACCAATAGAAACAAACAATGTTTTCTCTCTGTCTATGCTCTTAGTAACCACAACGCCAGCTAAGCTTTGAAAGTAAACCCAACCAACTTTAGAAAGAAAATTTCAAACCTCAAGTCACACAATAAAACATTAAAACATTCCTATCCTCAATTTATATATAGATTATCTTTTTTATCTCTTATGGTCTCACTTTTAATTAAGATCATGCTTGTGTGACCCAGTTTACACACTGGTGTGTGCTGGCTACCTGCCCTCCTCTGCTCAGAAAAACCAGGGTACTTCCTTCTCAGCCTGCTAATTACCAGAGCTGAGAGGCAGAACACACCAAAGAGACTGTTTACTCAAATCCAATTATAAGGAAAAGTACAGGCATTATTACTAATTCCATTGGAACCAGTGAGACAGAACTCCTTCCGTGTGCCTGATGGTTTCAGTCTCTTCTTTCAAAGCCACAGAGGCAGAAAAATAATCTATTACTGCAGCTATGATTAACACCTCTATCAAAGCATCTGAACTGACTTAATGGGACACTGCTGCTCTTTACATGGAATAACCTTTAATACCCAACCATTTTAGGAAAGGATGTGTATTTTGCACTTCACCTGTTTGCATATTCAGTGTCAAGATTATCAGAACCTGCCCACAGCTCTGGAAAGAAATCATTATCAGGTGGAGATTGCTACAAAATGATGGGCTCAGGCAACACATGTCAGACAAACTCTGAGCTACTCTGAAAAATGACACAAACTGGCATTCCTCCACTGCTGATCTCTGTGACAAACCAGAGGTCACAAGAGAAGTTCAGCTAGAAGGGATTTTCAAATATTGTTCTTGGCATATTTTACTAGAAATGTCTTCCCCAATTATTAGTATCTTAATTGGAATCTTAGTGCCCTCGTTCATTTGCAACTGCAAATGTCCCTTGTTATCACCATGATACACAGTCAGTTAATGTGTCTGTGAGACAGATATAAATGCAGTAAGTTTCTAATACATTTAACAAGACACATCAAACATAAGGCCACAAGGTCATACAATACAGAAATTTATTTCTCTACCAAATCACCTGTACATACTCCTACATCTGAGAATGTACTGCTCCAGAAGTCCTTTTCCACTGGCTACTGAAAAAAACCATCTCTGTGCTTCTTCTCACCCTAAGGCACATGAACTGCACGAACTGCAGCACAATCAAGTCCAACTGCTTCTACCCAGCTGCCTCAGTCCTCTGATGCAAAGAGATCCCTTTGCTATCCCATCTCCACACTAGTCCTTGAACTGAACACTGAATAGCTTTGAAGCTCTTTAAATCTAATAAACTAGAAGGACAGAGAAAATTGGAAGAAATTATCGTCTGTTAGAAGCAACTGTTAAGTGCATTTGTGGGATCAGCAAGTGGTCATTGACAGAATTGCTCAGCTCCCTTTCCCTGAATTTTCCATATCCAACACCCAGGCTCTGTGTGCTTCACCCACATTTTTTCACTGACTCAGCAGAACACTCAGCTCACTGGAGTAAAACTCACTGGGTAAGAGATTGTTTGCTTCTGCAAGAGAAAACTATTGCTTTTTTCTAACAAAAAAGGGAGTTGCTTTGACTAAAAGTATTTATTTTTCCTCTAGAAAAAGTCAAGAGTAAGAAAAATAGTAGAGAGACTGAGGAAACTGGAGAGACAACACAACTTCAGTTGACACTAAGTGGTTTTTTTAGGCTCAGAGAGGCACTTCCCCTTGGGCAGGGGGGAAGAAAAAATATAAAAGCTCCCAAGTCCAGCAACTACTACATGATTGCACAGATACATTTTGAAAGGGAGGAATGCCAGTGGGATGGAAGTTTTAGGAGTAGCAGTGATTATTTAAGTAGATCCTGGTCTGCACTAGCCCTCCTCTGAGGCAACTCCATTCCAGAACCACAGCAGCCATGCCAAGAAGCTCTGCCTGGAGGAAGATGCATCAACCTGAGCACAGATTGTGTTTTTTCCCCTCTGCTGCAGCTTCCCATTTCTTGACCATGCAAACACAACTGTCTGCCCCACAGGGGCCAACACACAGAACCTACAGCCCCTCTACCAGGGCCACAGGCACCACTGTAGGCCTGGCCCACCTCCAAAAAGCCTGACCAGAGACTACTTTATGTAATGTGCAAAATATTCTGAGACATTTGGAACAGTTTACCTTTTTACAACATAGGAGAACAGTGTTTGATATCTCCTACCTTTATTGGTTAGAGAATCCTTATCCTCTTTGGTTGTGAACCAGGCCTGACTAACAGCTGACACTTCTTCATTGCCCATTGGGGAGATTTCATCCAGCTGCTCATTCTGAAGAATCTTGAAGAGACCAAAATGAAATTATCCAGTAAGATCTTCAGTTTTTTATATCTTCTTGCAATTAACATGGAGGCATAACTTGACAAAAAAGGGAATCAGCACACCAAGTCACCTTGCTGACTGTTCAAAAGTGCACCCTTTTAAATATGGCATGAAAGGTACAATCACCTTTCTTAGAACACCTGAGTAAGATGTAACATTTTAACAAACAGATGAATTAGGTAACATTCTTCATCCTTTTTCATGTACAGTCAATAAGAAGAGTCTCACTGGCTTTGGTAGAAAGTCCAGCATCTCCAGTCTAGAACTTTGAAACACGGTACACTCACAATGAGAACTGCATGTAATTGTTAGACAAAGCCTATTTTGGCCTGTTATAAAACTCAGCTTATAATCAACTTATGACAAATACAACAGATAAACTGCTCTTATGCAGATCACCAGAGAGCAAGTGATCACCTGTTACTGTTTGCTGTATTTCTATTTGGGCAGTAAGTTACACTGCAAATAACATCTCTCATACATAAAACTATTCAATTGCACTTTTAAAGAACAGCGTTTTCCATGCCCAAATACATTGGTTTCATACTAAAAATACTCTTATTCATTTAGTAAGCCTGATACTTGTTTCCCTTTTCATTTAAATGTAAATAGAAACATGCATAAAATTGGTAAATTTTTAAAATTTTACTGTACCTGAATCTGAGTTACAGTTCCTTCATTAATCTCATCTTCAGCTACCTCAGTGGTAGCAGTCATGGTCACCTCAAAGCTCTGATCATTTTCTGAAACTTCAGAATGGGTAAGTTAGTTGCTACTTCACTCCTGAAACATTTTTCATGCATGTTAAAAGCTTTGTAATTGCTACCTTTGAACTGAAAATTTTGAAAAGCCTTATTCAGTTATTTGTTTACACAGCAAAATCATTAAAATGATTATCAACTGCTCCTCTTCATAAAATTTCAATATTGGTTTTGAAACCTTCAGTTTCACACTTGACTACAACTAAGACTTAATGTGAAACATAAAAACAAAAGGTGTTTGATATGATGCAAACATTTGGAATTGTATTAATACTCCCTCCTTTCCAGCCCTAACTCCACTATTTTCCAATTATGAAACACCAAAATTCAAATCTTTCAGCTGCATGTTTTTTTCCCCAGTTCTCTTTCAACTGATAATATCTTTACTTCTAAGGAATTTCTGCTAAGTTCCACCAAATAAACAGCCACTCTATGTACTGCAAACTGATATTTTAACTAGATCTGGTATTTGCCTCCCTTTGGGAGATTAAATTCAGCTACCTAATATTCAATCAACTTCCTTCAATTAAGTGTTCATCCTACCTTTTTTAAAAGTCTTCACCTTAAAAACACCACACACCTCAATACTATAGAACACTGAAACACGAACTATACTGATAATTAAAAAAAACTATCCTCTCTTTGCAGAAGGAGAGTGTGTAGTTTGCTCTTCATTCACTTTATCCTTCAATGCACCTGTGCCTGCAAGTCTCTGTGTGTAAGGCAGGTTTATTTTGCCAGTACTGTACAGATACCAAATGCTGCAAAACCATCCAAGGGTATGAGAGGTAAAGTGTATAATAAACTTTGAAAAAAAACCCCCAAACCCATGCAAAATATTCTAATGTGGTTAAAAGAGGTCACTTTTAACCTTTACCAACAGATGTATTTGCTACAAGAGGATATAAACCTAAAAGAACTTACTTGGAACTGCAACAACAGAAATGCATGGAGTGGAATCATCAAGGCTTTGATCATCCTCTGATAAGCAAAGCCTCTTGTGTGGAGGTTCAGTGCTGTCTTCAGAGTCTACTTCATCAGCTTCTAACAACAAAAAAATGTGCAGGTTACTTTCTGTTAACTAAGTGACCCCAAACACAAAGTAGAAGCAGATGCGACAAGTTGGTTCAGGTAACTTGGTTTAAGTTATGGGCAGCAACAGGTCACACGCTTCCTTCAACACACATTTTCTGTGAGATTTTCTTTATAAATTCCACCCACAGTCTGTCACACACAAGCCAGTCCCTGGGTACATGCTTGGTTTGAAGGATCCATTTCCACTGAAATAAATCAGAGCAGCCCTGCTGGGCATGTACTGACAATTTTGGGATTTACCCCTAATTTGACACAATCCCTCTTTAAACTGAAACAGAACAAATTGTGACACAATTTGTAAGTAAGCTACAACTGTGTACCATTAACCCCAGTAGCTCACAGAATTTGGGGCCAGGGAAGTATGATGGTCAGATCAATCAAAAAAACCCCATTAAAACATACAATGCAATACAATTCTATACCATTTTGAGGGCAATGAAGTATAAGGTTCCCTTCAGTGTCCTGAGTCAAAGTCACAGAGTTCACGGTTTCTACTGTCACTGTGTCAGACTCTTCTTCAACTGTGCTCATACTCAAACCTGAAAGAGCAACACACAGATTTTTTCTCTGAACTCAGACTCCACTTGGACCAAAATGCTGCTCCCTGTATCCCAACCAACCAATAAACTCCCACAGAGAACAACCAATGGCTGTTTGCTCTTCCACATGAAAAACCATCCATTTAACACATTTACTTACCTTTACTTTCCTACATACTTACACATTATACAGGGCAACATCAGAGAGCTTGAAAGTTACTTTTCCAGTTAAAAATAATACCTGAACTCCCCATTAAGGGGCATTTGCAATCTACTATTATTTTTTTTAAACCACAAAAGCAGGCTATTACTTCCTCAGCATTTCTAAATTCTTCACATCTGATGCCTTTTGTCTAATATTTGTTCCACTGCTCATTTAATAATTCTACTATTACACAACCTAGTCAAGACTGACAAATATTCTATTACAAAGATAATCTGATAATCTAATTTCGACAATAGAAGTACAACAAACAAACCCAAAGTTTGTAAGAAATTCTATATAAACTACTACCATTATTGATTTTGAAAAAAAGCAAAGCAAAAACCCACAACAAAAGTTCTGATCCACCAAATACAAAGAAATGTTTACTTTTCTGCTGCAGAAGCTAAATAAATTCATATCTAAAATATCCAGAAGCTTTGCAATGATTTCATCAGTTTTAAGCACCTGAGTTTGCTGACTTTGGCAGAGATTTGTAAAAAGAAAATATAATCTATTTCTCCTTTAAGTGCTCAATCCTTTTTATGTGCTTATTCATATGCCAACAACAGAAAAAAAATTATTTGCAACTTTTATTTTGAAGCCAAAATACTGTTATCAGCAATTTTAACTTGTTAAAAAGTAACTGATTATAGCTTTTAAAAAAAAAAAATCACAAGTACATTACAAAACTTTCATGTACCAGGCAGGGATACCCATATTCCCATACCTAAGCGGAATTTACAACTTGGATTTCAAATCCCCTTTACAATGTTAACAATATTGCTACAGCACGAAATGATTTAGTTTTTAATCAGAAAACTCTTTCTTGGGTATTGCAGATTCCCAAGAGAAGCATCTTCCTGGAAGGATAAAATTACTGCCAGCCCTTCAATAAAATTACTTATCACCTCTCAAGCTTGTTGAAGATTTGGCACATCTCTAAGCACATGTAGTGGCTGGTTCCTTCAATGAACTGGTATCACCCTTCTGAACACGCCAAAAATTTCAGATACCACTGACATTTTGTATCCAAGGGTTCTCAAATTTACTTTCAAATCCACCACCAGCAACAGCTCCTTGCCAGAATCAAGAACAGGAGGAAATAACTCCTTGAAATTCATCTGCTGCCGAGTTTTACAGCCTGGGCTCGACCCTTTACTGGAAGCTGCTGTTTGCTGCAAGGCTGAAGTGCTGGTTTTAGGAACCCAATGAGATATCCTTAACTCTAAAACATCAAGAAAGACATCCAAAACATTAGAGCAAAATTAGCAGAATGTCACTTTTTCAAGGTAGTTTTGAGTTATTAATTTTTGAGGAGTAAACAGATTGGGCCAAAATAAACAGATATATGTATTTTCTGAGTAACTTTTACTACAGGAACTGCTGTAGTAAAAACTCCCAAAGTTATCTCAAATGCCATGGAGTATCTTCTTCATGTGAACTGGCAGTGATAACATTTACTTCTCTATAATCAGCTGAAAGCACCTGTTTTTCTCTTCACTGCTTTAAAGGCTTGAAAGGCACAGGATTTATTTTTATAGAACACATTACAAGAATCTTGTACCTCACCTAAAGTTCTTCTAAAAGGAGTGGGAACTACAGCACTATTTATATCAGAAGATAGAACAGACCATTCCTTCTTTTTTATTGGAAGATTGCTGAATACAGAGACAGCAAAGCTGCATCAGTCTTTCAGCAGTTACTCAAAAATTGCTGAAAATCAACCAGAATTTTTATGGGGTTTGGCTCCCAAACCACAAACAGGGTTTTGTAACCTTTTGCCAACCTCCCAAGAACAGTTTATCCCAACAGTAAGTTGAAAAGCAATTAAGAAAATGGGATCTCCAGGAAAAAAAAAAAAAAAAGATGTTCTGTGTAAGATACTCGAGATTTTGCATATTTAAAGTTTTCTGAGTAAAGGCAATAACCATAACAAAGCCTTGCTAAGAACTTGAGGAGAGCCAAATTCTTGAGTTGACTGAAAAAAACTCCCCACCAACTTGAATGGATACAGCCTTCAATCACAACTGAAAACTGATGGGAAAAAAACACGAGGAGTAATGTCAAAAATATGCATCTGACATAATTTTTTATTCATTAAACGACACAGGTACAAGAAAACTGAAGGGAAAAAAAACTAAAAAAAAGGGGATCTCCAGAAAAAAAAAAAAAAAAAATGTTCTGTGTAAGATACTCGAGATTTTGCATATTTAAAGTTTTCTGTGTAAAGGCAATAACCATAACAAAGCCTTGCTAAGAACTTGAGGAGAGCCAAATTCTTGAGTTGACTGAAAAAAACTCCCCACCAACTTGAATGGATACAGCCTTCAATCACAACTGAAAACTGATGGGAAAAAAACACGAGGAGTAATGTCAAAAATATGCATCTGACATAATTTTTTATTCATTAAACGACACAGGTACAAGAAAACTGAAGGGAAAAAAAACACCAAACTTGTTCTTCCAAGTTATTTATATCAGGACAGGGGAGACAACCCATGAACACACAGATCAGAGACCAAAAACAGGAATAAATGTGGTGGTTCTTCTGAGTGAACAGGAAACAATGTCCAGACCATACAAAAACCACTGGTCGACACTTAAATGGTAACGGAATTACCACAAACACTGAACATTCATCAGATCTGACACATGATGGGACCCCTTGGGAGTTCACGGTGAGCCCAGTGCTGCTGCCAGACCCAACGCTCTCAAGGTTTCTTAATTAGTGAGAATTAACACCCGAGTAGCCTCATCACCTCCAAAATATCAACTTGTTTTTCATAACTTTACTAAGCCCGATTTTGTCAGTGCACTGCTTTGTTTTAAACAAAACCTTACTTGACTTTTTCATGAGTGACTCAAGACTTTTCTTTAATCCTTGATTCAGACACGCTCTTTAGAGAGATGCCCCTCTATCACTAATATTCCATGTTCTGAAGGAGGGTGTCAGCTTTTGGGGGAGGGGAACACAGCTGGATACACACACACCGAGTGTGGATGGCACAATCTTACATTTCTGAAACAGCACCTCAAAAATTGGGGTAAATTCAATCAGCATTTTCTGCCTTGTTGGATTTCTGTGTGTATTTACCAAACACAATATTTCCCAGAACTGCATTACAATTTTAAACAGGTTTCAACACACAACCAAACAGATGGAAAAATACTTTGCCTATAAGAATGATTTAATACAGAATTCCAATATAAGTTTTCCACTAACACCACATAATAGAGCAGGACTTATTTATTTGGGAAGTCTGCAGCAGATTTAGGCAGAAAAAAGCCCCCACAAAGCTGATTTTAGACCAAGCTACAAAAAAAAAAAAAAAAAAGAAAAAGAAAAAAAAAAAGAAACATGGCTTTACAAAATTCCTGTAATTCTAAATTACCCTCATCAGGCAAATGGGCTCAATTATTCTGTGGGCTGTAAAAATTAAACACTTCTAAGAAGTAGCATTTTTACCCTTGCAGACAGAATTCTGTCACTGCCCCTTGTTATTAACTGTTGTGTCTTCACTGTTGTAAATCTTCTAAAATTTCCATATGAAATTGCTTCAAAGGCAATGTTTTCTGCACTGGGCAATAAGTTTATTTCACTAAGTCCTGTAAAAAGAAGATTATTAAGGGAGGCTTCCAGCTATTGTGGCATTTAACTGGAGCAATCCCATGGAATGAACTGGGAGTTCAGGGCGTTCGTTCAAGAATAACACACAGGAAACAAAGTCACTCGTATTTTAGGAAGCCTGAATGTTTAGTGTTCTCCATAACAAGCCAATACTTCCAATAAATCATCAGGAGTTTTTACTCTTTAACTAATACCAGTTCTCTTATGCTGTCAGTCAACATAAAATACTCCCATTTTTCCTCCACACCAAATGGATTCCACTCAAATTTGCAGCCACAACAAAGGGTGTGAGAGGGAACCAAACCAGACAAACGCCACCACAAGGACCCAAGGATGTGAGTTTGAGGCAGACCAAGATTTATTTATCTGTGCCAGTGTGAGGTTACAGTCCCTGGGAAGATACACTCGACTCATCAGTGGCATTTTAGAGAAGTGGGGCCACCACACAAAGGGAAAATATGGGAGACACAAAGTGTTCTCATGTGCATTGATCCAAGTCTGGCAGAACTCCACGAGTTCTGGTCTATCCATTGATATTTTCATAAAAAGCACCAAGCGTGCTTTAAATGTCACGCAGAGGGGAAAAAACCAAAACTAAATAGAAGCTATGTCCTAGCTCTTTCAAAAGAATAAAAAAACACAAAAAGTTGCAAGTTTTCTTTTTTAGGAATAGACAATGGCTCTCAGACACAAGGCTATGACTATGAATAAAAATGTTGGTAAGTATGGTATGTACTAGACCCCTTTTTTTCTTCATATAAATCCAGTTTCATTCTAAGCATTTCAGTAACTTCTTCACTTTACAAACAATGGGCAGAAATTTAGCACTCGAGAAAAATATGAAAAGAGATTATTCCAACCGCCAAGACTGATGAGCAAAAAGAAGCTGCTTTTGCTTTCTGGTGGACAGGTGAGCACAGAATTCAGGCTCACAAATAAGCAATGTCAGAACATGTAAAACACGCTGCAGAGGCCTTTGCCTCGTACACACCCAGCTTTTGTAACTTTGAGTGGTTAAGACAAAAACCACTATTTTTAGGCATTCTACCTAAGGAGTTTTAATTGATGTTCTATGTCTTCAGTAAGTGATAAAACACCACGGAGTTGCTGATGAATATAAAACCACGTGCAGCGATGGAGATGAAAACCTGAATGAGATGTGTCCATCTCGCTGCAAAAACCACACCACGGTTTTGCAAAGGAAGTTTAATTACGCTGCCAAGAGCCCAACTTACATCTGCGGGCACAGCAAAAAAAAACCAAACATTTTCTGGATCGTTTCAACCAACAATGGCCAGGTGGGGCTGAACTCTTTGTGAATGAACTCCTACAAAATACTCTCTCTCGGCTAAACCAGTGGCTGGTACCAGTGTAATACACTTCTCCACACAACCAAGAATAAAGACACCTAAAAAAAAACCACCTTAAAAAAGGTTTTTCCGACCGGAATCCTTTATTTTTGTCGTAACAGAAAGTGTAACTTTAGTGCAGAAAATCCCGGTACCGCTCTGAGATCAAACCCCCGATCTCGGCGTGAGTCGCGTATTTCAGGCTCCACTTAAAAAATAAAGCCCGAAGCAACCACAAATCACAACCCTCGGTGGAAAAAAA
>VYZS01096648.1:0-11625 GCA_013400695.1 Neodrepanis coruscans
CCACTAGTGACAGGTTACCAGTCACATGTCACCCCATTCCCTGTTATCCTCTGTACTTCACCCATGAGTCAATTCCTCACTCACCTCATGACATGTTTACCAAGCTGTGGGCTGAACATTTTGTTCAGAAGGATACTGTGAGCGACAATAATCAAAATTTTACTGAAATCCAAAGATTGCACCAACTGGCTTCCCTTGATCAACTAGGTGTGCTACCTATTTATAAAAGGAAATCAGCTTTAATAAGCAGAATTTTCTTTTCATGAGCCCTGCTGTTTGTGATTGAAGACAGTGTTGTCTTTTAGATAGTTTTTCAAAACTTCCCAGAATAATCTTCTGTATAACTTGACCAGGCACTGAAGTGAGGCTGACAAGAAAATGTCTGCCAGGTTCCAGTTGGCTGGGACCTCTCCAGATTCCCAAGACTGCTCAAAAATCATTGAGAGAGGTTTTGTGATGACATCTGTAGCTCTTTGAGATTCTTGGATGAGGCCCATCAGGACCCTTAGATTTGTATGGCATAGTTTCAATTGGAGCAGAAGATCCCACACTATTTCAGGGTCACCTGAGAGTTGATCATTCTCCTAGTCATGATCCTCTAGCTCAGAACACTAAGATTCCCTTAGTCCATCATGAATGTTGAAGACAGAGCCAAAGACAGCATTCAACACCTCTGCCTTGTTTCTGCCTCTGTTTGTGAAGTGACCACTCTCATCCTGTGATGGGCCAATGATATTTCTATATTGCCTATTGCCCTTAATATATTTGAAAAACTTTTTTTACTGTTCCCTGTAGGCATAGCGGATGTGTTTGACCTCGAAGAGAAAGTTACCTATATTCAGGGCAGCTTCAACTCCAGCTGAGCTTTGGCTACATGAATTTTCTCCCTGTAGCATCAAGCAACATCTCTGAATTCTTCCCATGTCACTTGACCTTGCTTCCCCTGGGCTTATACCTTCCCTTTTTGCCTTGTTTCCAAGAGAAGATTCCTTTTCAGCCAAGCTGGCCTTCTGCCTTGCCTGCTTGACTAGTCCATTTCCATTGAATGCAACAAAAATGCTCTCTAATCCTGACCTAAAGGGATGGCTACAGTCACAAGCCAGGATTTTCAGTCTTGGCACAACAATGTATGTGATAACAAATGATTTGACATAAATACTTCCAAGACAAAAAAGGCATCCACAGTAGAGACAGGTTTATAAAGCTGGATGATGAAGAAAGGTTAGTACCTCTAATCTAAATGCAACAATCCTTGTGTTGCGTCACAAGAAGCCTCCCAAGCAACCATTACACAGCTTGCTGAAATGATGCACTTCACAATCTTTCCTTTCATGCTTCCTTTGTTAAATAATTTATTGGGGATATTTTGGATGTGATTCTCATCGGCACTTGTTTGTCTTTTAACACAAATATTTCCACCATCTACTCTGCCTCCCTTTGGCTGTGTGAGCATGCCGGGCTTTGATGTGGCTGGAGTGGCGGGTATTCAGGTAATTACTTTTATTACATTGCACAACAACATGCTTTACAAGTAAGGTTACTGATGCTTCAGCAGCTCTGAGATCCCAACTCAGACTTTAATAATGTGTCGCTAAAAAGGAGAGTTAAATGTTGTTTATACATTATATTTCTAGACACAGCAAATTTCACTTGCACCTGCCAATGGTTTACTGATAAATATACACTGGTAGAAGTTCAGCAGCAGTGGGCTAGTGAGTTAGATAAATACCACAAGACACCATAAGCATTGAAGGTTATTTTTTTCCCAGCTCTCACACTCCAGTAGATATAAACTCTTTTTTTAAAACAGATTAAAAATAAATAAATCCTTTTAACAAGCTAAAAAAATTAAAATGCATATTCAAAACACAAAATAAATTTCTCTGGAGTCTATCACCGTTATCTGCTAGGCTTCTTGCTTCTTGGATGTTAATTATGATTTACTCAGAATTTTTGGTCAATTTTTAAGTATAAAAGCATCTCATATGACTGGTTGCCAATTCTGAAGTTTAAAGGCCTTGCTTTATATTGCTGTAGTAGAACAGAAAATATAATCAAAATTTGACCTTCAACTTTAATCCTATAAACAGAGAATTTGCTTACTTTACCTTGGAAACGGATGTGATTCATCACAGTAGCCCATAAATAACATGTCAAACTGTTAGACCAATCAATGAAAATAAGTTATTGAAAAATAATGTGATTGTAAAGCCTCTATGTAAACTAGCTTAGTGTTATTTTAAAATGAGGAGTACTTTCAGCTTGAGGTAAATATTTTTTTTAAGGAGAATAGTTACTATGTAACAAATGCAGTAAACATTAAACATATTTGGCCTAAGCAAGCTATTCTTTTTCATGAAAAGTACCTTAAGGTAAATAAGCAGAAGAAGAACTGAGCTCCGCTTAGATCAGACTGCAAATGGCAGGTTAACTAAACTGTCTGTTGCTTGTCACCATGCCTGAAACAAAAACAGAGGGTGAACTCTTGTCAACATGGGAGCCCATGGGAATGGCTCAGTCATGAAAATCCTGTGCTTCAGATCTCAAAGCTGAAAGTAGAAGTTCTGGGATGTGAGCTGGATTAATTAAGTCTCCATGTTTTCTTTGTGGATACTGACTCTGAAGTCTGACAACAGCAATTTAAATAGGAAGCTGCTGTTTCATGGCTTATGTTTTCAATAGGAATATCTAGATAATGAAACGTTTCACAAAAGGTGTCTTTTTGGCTGCAAAAATTCCGATTTTTAAAATTTTTTGATGTAGTAGCATAGGACTCATTCAAAAAAAAAGGCTATATGGGGACATTGAACTGAACTATATATCAGAATAAGTAACCTAACTTTGATACATGTATATTATTGCATTTTACTGTTCTTTTAACTTACTGAACAGAAGGCTGAAGCTGATTTTAGCTTGCTATATCAGAGTCACACCTTGTCCAGCATTTAGATCTGAAGTTTGTTTACACATCTTTTGTGTCAGTAATAGTGGAGATAGGCCAGTTATTTTGTTGCCAAAATATAAATAACATTTTTTATCCTACTTTATTAAAACCTTTTTGTTCATATATAATGGATCTTTCAATATAAATAATTAATGTGTGAATAGAATGTATTGCTGTTCAATGAGACTGCAAAGCATTGGAATTATATCTGATGACAGATATGTACCTTTCTTTTTACCTTTGGTTGGTGCCATAAAAATAATAGAAAAATTAATTTAATTTTTTTTTTACCTGATACAGGAATTGCTCTGAGATTATATTGCAAATATGTAGAGAGAAAATATAATAAAAACAATGATTGTTGTCTAAGTAATTTTGTGACAGAGCAGCTCTGTAGTATTTTTTGCACAAATGTATTTTCATTTGTTAGTATAAACGGAATGTAGCTGGAGNTATTGTTGGTGATTGCCCAGACCTCTAATTTGTTGAGGTTTCCCTGCAGGGCCTCCCTGTCTTTGAGGGAATCAGCAGCTTCTTCCAGTTTTGTATTATCTCTTGACTTGCTCAGTAATCCGTTCAGTCCTGTGTCTGAGTCATTTATGAAGATGTTGAAGAGCACAGGGCTAAAATGGAGACCTGTGGAACCCCACTAGTGACAGGTTACCAGTCACATGTCACCCCATTCCCTGTTATCCTCTGTACTTCACCCATGAGTCAATTCCTCACTCACCTCATGACATGTTTACCAAGCTGTGGGCTGAACATTTTGTTCAGAAGGATACTGTGAGCGACAATAATCAAAATTTTACTGAAATCCAAAGATTGCACCAACTGGCTTCCCTTGATCAACTAGGTGTGCTACCTATTTATAAAAGGAAATCAGCTTTAATAAGCAGAATTTTCTTTTCATGAGCCCTGCTGTTTGTGATTGAAGACAGTGTTGTCTTTTAGATAGTTTTTCAAAACTTCCCAGAATAATCTTCTGTATAACTTGACCAGGCACTGAAGTGAGGCTGACAAGAAAATGTCTGCCAGGTTCCAGTTGGCTGGGACCTCTCCAGATTCCCAAGACTGCTCAAAAATCATTGAGAGAGGTTTTGTGATGACATCTGTAGCTCTTTGAGATTCTTGGATGAGGCCCATCAGGACCCTTAGATTTGTATGGCATAGTTTCAATTGGAGCAGAAGATCCCACACTATTTCAGGGTCACCTGAGAGTTGATCATTCTCCTAGTCATGATCCTCTAGCTCAGAACACTAAGATTCCCTTAGTCCATCATGAATGTTGAAGACAGAGCCAAAGACAGCATTCAACACCTCTGCCTTGTTTCTGCCTCTGTTTGTGAAGTGACCACTCTCATCCTGTGATGGGCCAATGATATTTCTATATTGCCTATTGCCCTTAATATATTTGAAAAACTTTTTTTACTGTTCCCTGTAGGCATAGCGGATGTGTTTGACCTCGAAGAGAAAGTTACCTATATTCAGGGCAGCTTCAACTCCAGCTGAGCTTTGGCTACATGAATTTTCTCCCTGTAGCATCAAGCANGACATCTGTAGCTCTTTGAGATTCTTGGATGAGGCCCATCAGGACCCTTAGATTTGTATGGCATAGTTTCAATTGGAGCAGAAGATCCCACACTATTTCAGGGTCACCTGAGAGTTGATCATTCTCCTAGTCATGATCCTCTAGCTCAGAACACTAAGATTCCCTTAGTCCATCATGAATGTTGAAGACAGAGCCAAAGACAGCATTCAACACCTCTGCCTTGTTTCTGCCTCTGTTTGTGAAGTGACCACTCTCATCCTGTGATGGGCCAATGATATTTCTATATTGCCTATTGCCCTTAATATATTTGAAAAACTTTTTTTACTGTTCCCTGTAGGCATAGCGGATGTGTTTGACCTCGAAGAGAAAGTTACCTATATTCAGGGCAGCTTCAACTCCAGCTGAGCTTTGGCTACATGAATTTTCTCCCTGTAGCAGCAAGCAACATCTCTGAATTCTTCCCATGTCACTTGACCTTGCTTCCCCTGGGCTTATACCTTCCCTTTTTGCCTTGTTTCCAAGAGAAGATTCCTTTTCAGCCAAGCTGGCCTTCTGCCTTGCCTGCTTGACTAGTCCATTTCCATTGAATGCAACAAAAATGCTCTCTAATCCTGACCTAAAGGGATGGCTACAGTCACAAGCCAGGATTTTCAGTCTTGGCACAACAATGTATGTGATAACAAATGATTTGACATAAATACTTCCAAGACAAAAAAGGCATCCACAGTAGAGACAGGTTTATAAAGCTGGATGATGAAGAAAGGTTAGTACCTCTAATCTAAATGCAACAATCCTTGTGTTGCGTCACAAGAAGCCTCCCAAGCAACCATTACACAGCTTGCTGAAATGATGCACTTCACAATCTTTCCTTTCATGCTTCCTTTGTTAAATAATTTATTGGGGATATTTTGGATGTGATTCTCATCGGCACTTGTTTGTCTTTTAACACAAATATTTCCACCATCTACTCTGCCTCCCTTTGGCTGTGTGAGCATGCCGGGCTTTGATGTGGCTGGAGTGGCGGGTATTCAGGTAATTACTTTTATTACATTGCACAACAACATGCTTTACAAGTAAGGTTACTGATGCTTCAGCAGCTCTGAGATCCCAACTCAGACTTTAATAATGTGTCGCTAAAAAGGAGAGTTAAATGTTGTTTATACATTATATTTCTAGACACAGCAAATTTCACTTGCACCTGCCAATGGTTTACTGATAAATATACACTGGTAGAAGTTCAGCAGCAGTGGGCTAGTGAGTTAGATAAATACCACAAGACACCATAAGCATTGAAGGTTATTTTTTTCCCAGCTCTCACACTCCAGTAGATATAAACTCTTTTTTTAAAACAGATTAAAAATAAATAAATCCTTTTAACAAGCTAAAAAAATTAAAATGCATATTCAAAACACAAAATAAATTTCTCTGGAGTCTATCACCGTTATCTGCTAGGCTTCTTGCTTCTTGGATGTTAATTATGATTTACTCAGAATTTTTGGTCAATTTTTAAGTATAAAAGCATCTCATATGACTGGTTGCCAATTCTGAAGTTTAAAGGCCTTGCTTTATATTGCTGTAGTAGAACAGAAAATATAATCAAAATTTGACCTTCAACTTTAATCCTATAAACAGAGAATTTGCTTACTTTACCTTGGAAACGGATGTGATTCATCACAGTAGCCCATAAATAACATGTCAAACTGTTAGACCAATCAATGAAAATAAGTTATTGAAAAATAATGTGATTGTAAAGCCTCTATGTAAACTAGCTTAGTGTTATTTTAAAATGAGGAGTACTTTCAGCTTGAGGTAAATATTTTTTTTAAGGAGAATAGTTACTATGTAACAAATGCAGTAAACATTAAACATATTTGGCCTAAGCAAGCTATTCTTTTTCATGAAAAGTACCTTAAGGTAAATAAGCAGAAGAAGAACTGAGCTCCGCTTAGATCAGACTGCAAATGGCAGGTTAACTAAACTGTCTGTTGCTTGTCACCATGCCTGAAACAAAAACAGAGGGTGAACTCTTGTCAACATGGGAGCCCATGGGAATGGCTCAGTCATGAAAATCCTGTGCTTCAGATCTCAAAGCTGAAAGTAGAAGTTCTGGGATGTGAGCTGGATTAATTAAGTCTCCATGTTTTCTTTGTGGATACTGACTCTGAAGTCTGACAACAGCAATTTAAATAGGAAGCTGCTGTTTCATGGCTTATGTTTTCAATAGGAATATCTAGATAATGAAACGTTTCACAAAAGGTGTCTTTTTGGCTGCAAAAATTCCGATTTTTAAAATTTTTTGATGTAGTAGCATAGGACTCATTCAAAAAAAAAGGCTATATGGGGACATTGAACTGAACTATATATCAGAATAAGTAACCTAACTTTGATACATGTATATTATTGCATTTTACTGTTCTTTTAACTTACTGAACAGAAGGCTGAAGCTGATTTTAGCTTGCTATATCAGAGTCACACCTTGTCCAGCATTTAGATCTGAAGTTTGTTTACACATCTTTTGTGTCAGTAATAGTGGAGATAGGCCAGTTATTTTGTTGCCAAAATATAAATAACATTTTTTATCCTACTTTATTAAAACCTTTTTGTTCATATATAATGGATCTTTCAATATAAATAATTAATGTGTGAATAGAATGTATTGCTGTTCAATGAGACTGCAAAGCATTGGAATTATATCTGATGACAGATATGTACCTTTCTTTTTACCTTTGGTTGGTGCCATAAAAATAATAGAAAAATTAATTTAATTTTTTTTTTACCTGATACAGGAATTGCTCTGAGATTATATTGCAAATATGTAGAGAGAAAATATAATAAAAACAA
This sequence comes from Neodrepanis coruscans, assembly GCA_013400695.1. Taxonomy (NCBI): domain Eukaryota; kingdom Metazoa; phylum Chordata; class Aves; order Passeriformes; family Philepittidae; genus Neodrepanis; species Neodrepanis coruscans. The sequence continues at coordinate 7,335 of VYZS01096648.1, forward strand.
TGATTGTTGTCTAAGTAATTTTGTGACAGAGCAGCTCTGTAGTATTTTTTGCACAAATGTATTTTCATTTGTTAGTATAAACGGAATGTAGCTGGAGTCAAAAGTGTTCTTGATTTGCATGATGACAGCTGGAACCCTCTCCTGGTCTTTCTCTTTGTCATTTATAGTTTATTTATTTACTTGAACCTCAGACCTGGCAAGAGGAAATGAGGAAATGTCTGGAATCCCGCGTGGACTCAGCAAATCTCTGCCAATAACACATGACCTCAAGAACTAATCGCTGGAAGCCTCTACCCCCAGTGAGATATCACCTTCCTCATCTTTCACAATGTCTCACTCCATGTGCAGCCTCTACCTGCCGTGGTGCCACAGCTATGGCTCCACCAGTGTCACAAGTGGGACCCCCAGTGCTGGACGGGTGAGTGGGCTCCCACTGAGATCAGTGTTGTTTTTGAAGAGGTATTGTCTTGTAGTAATAGCAAAGCTAAGAGGACACCTTCATTTGAATACTCATCACTAGAATGCAGAACAACAGTGTCTGAGGTCAAAACATGCAGGACCTTGAAAAGAGTCCATCTCAAGTAACTATTATTTTTAGTAGAAAAATAAAGATGACACAAGGACAGAGCAGAGGGAAGGATGGAGGACTGGATGTTGCACATCTAACTGGAGCATCTACCTTTGCATCCAAGCCTAGCCACCGTTGGTAGACAGAGACACTCCTGTGGGGTGATATGACTCATCCCATGTGCAGAACGAGTGTGCTGTGGTCCCATGCTATGCATATCCCTTGGCCAGCAGTCTCACAGTCAGGGTAGCCTGAGGGAACAGGAGCTTGACTTACATTATTCCCTGTGGAGGGAGTGCAGTGAAAGACTGTTTTGAGAAGGTTTGAGGAATGATAATGAAAAAATTTCTGTTTATGTATAACTTCCTGCAAATCTGCAAGACAGAAAAAGCTCAAAGGTGCTTTACTGATGATTCAACAAATGGCTTTGACATTCTCATCTGCCTGGGATCTACACTTCCAGCTCTCATGTCTTGGCTCTAAAGTGAACTTACTGCTGCAGTCAGCATTTGCAGACATGTTTCAATACATTATAATTGAAAGGACCTTTTAAAGGGTTATTTCCATACACAACAAAACTTACTTTCTATTTCCTTTTTATGGACTACCATTTTGGACAACTGCATGCTAAAAATCATCTGTACACCCACAAAACTTTTAAATGGCATCCCTACTGTAATATTGCTTAAAGCAACCGGCACATAATTTTCCGTATTCTGCTTTAATATTGCTTCTGGTTTTACAGATATTTATTTTTGGGGAAAGAGAGACTTCTGATATGAGTACTGTCGTAGTGATTCTTCAATCAATGTCATGCAGATTAATCAAGTAAATTCCACTTAAGGTAGGGTCATAATTTAAATTGCTCAGTTTGGAAATGGAGAAAAGATTCTTTCAGAATGTTTTCATTTCCCAAAATAAAAAGATTTTATTATTTTTTAAAGAAGAATAGTGAACATAAAAACTGTTTGTTGTTGTTATTAGTATTCTTGTTTTATTAAAAGAAACATCTGTTCGAGACAGAATAGTAGTAGCATGTTGTTACTGCTTTCTCTTGTATCTTTTCTCACCCAAACATATGTTACGGATCAGAAAACTTTTTTGGCATTTATTCTGATAATGTAACTAATTCAGCCATGCATGCTGTACTGGTCTCATAAAATGTGCCAGTTTATCTCACACGTTACTCATCATGTTGTGGAAAAGAGAGCCTGAAATATCAGAAAGAAATTTGAAGAACATACAACTGTGGCTGAACCAAGAGAAGTGGTGCTGGGGTTTATAGATGTAGTTAATACTACTGTAAGCAGTATTGCTTACAGTCCAGGGTTGCTGACAATCCTGACAGTTAAAAAAAAAAAAAAATCATCACTTAGTGGGTTCCTTGTGTTAGGTTGAGCAATTCACTAAAAATAAATCATCCATTCCTTTCTACTGCCATGAAATAGAGGAGAAATATAAGCATTGTAGTTAGCAGAAAGTTTGACCTTAGAGATTCTGTTGCCCCAGAGCTGATGAGATTATAAGGAAGGGAGAGTTTATAGCAAAGATTTTAGAAACAAATGCTTTAGGATTTCATGACACATTTTGGGAAAAAAAAAACTGCTGAAAAACATTCAGTCCTTTGGGACATATTTCATGACTTGTATGTCTTGCTCTATCAAGATTCAGCTCTCATAAAATCTCATGCTGTGTTTGTATTACTTTACTGCAAGCTCTTGTTATTTTGCAGCAAAACTGCAAATAACTGGTACTGGAGTAAGCTTTCTACCTGACTGTTTAATATTTCACAAAGAAGCAGCAAAAGAATAGGTATACAGCCCATGGGACAGGAGACAAGATCATTGCTCATGCTGGCTCCCAAAGACAAATGAATTCATAAGCTTGTTTATAAAATTTAATTATTACTAGTAATCTTTGTGATATTTTTTTGTGCAGACTGTGAATGGAAGGTAGAAAAATACAAAGCAGCCATTGTTCTTTCATCAGAAAGAGGACACTTTAAACACAGGCACATTTAAAGGGGTGCTAAAAAAACTTCATGTATTTCTGCTCTAAAGGTAAATTTCTACCATCTTTGAATGTACAATCCAGCTGTGAGATACCATATTTTGGTATTTCAAGTTGTATTGAGTAGTTTCTATGTAATTAATTTATCTTTTTATTCCAGATGCGAGCTAATGAAACTATTTGCATGTTGAATTAAAACTAAATTCGTTTGGGAATTCCCAACCAAATAGGTATTGAGCAGATATCTCTGACCTATCCTGACCTATGTCTGCTGAAGGAAAATACCTACTTTATTGATACAGGTGAATCAGAAGTGTATATAACATACTCCATAAGATTAAAACACTTTGAAAACTACAGCATGAAAAGGCATCATAACATATATTCCTTTCATACTCAATGGTGGAAGCAAGATCAAATTCCATGTAATTTAACAATACATTATATTCTTCTTAAAATTACTCAATCTTCATCCAGATTTTTATCATGTATTAGGCCTTCTCTAATGTTACTGTTTTCTGGAAAGTCTGGATTCTTTTAGATGGAGAGACAGAATTTGCCTTCAGTAATTTGTTTGATGTAAAATAATTTGAAAGAATGTGAGAGGTAATAAATAAAACTGAACTTTCATTCCTTTTTTCAGCTTTGCTGTGATTTTTTTGGAATAGATTTACATTTATGACTAAGGATAGTGTCATCAATAATGTATCCTTCAACAAAATGCATTATGTTATAAATTTGATCACACATCAGATCAGACTATTCTAATTTTAAGACTGTATCATAAAAAAACCCTTTTTACTGAGAGAGATGTGATATTCATCTGTGAGAAGTGCCTTTGCACCAACCCTTAAAGAATTAAGGTATTTCAACAGGCCGATATCCACATAAAGTACTAAAAGAATTTTTCATGTTGGAAAGCATTTTGAGGTTTTGTTCCTCTGTTTTCTTTTAGCTAAAAAAGTATAGAGATTAATACATTTGGGTGCTATATCTCAGATGTTATTTTTCATTTATTTATGGTGGACATAAAGATACACCCTCTATAACTCTGAAACTCTCTTGACAGATGGCAAAAAAGTGATTGAAATTAAAATAACCAAATATTTTAAACGGAAAGAATGACATAATTAAACAGTTAGCAGGAAATAATTTTCACTTTCCATTAAGTTGTAAAGACAGCAGTACCTAGCAAAGTTGACATTATAATTTGAAAACGACTTTATAGAATTCAAACTTTTAAAGTTGTAGTATACATTTGTCGTAGGGTTAGAAACCCGAAAGTAAAAACGGCCGTTTTCCCCCTCCCCACCCGCTCGGCCCCGTGAAGCAGCAGGAGCTGCGCTGGGGCAGGCTGTGCAGCCATGCTACCGCCGCCCATGCCGCTGTCCTCGGCGCCCCGGCCGAGCCCCGGGGTTTGGGGGGGCCCGAGCTGGGCACGGTGGTCCGAGCCATGATCGGCCGGTGCGGGCCCAGTGGATCGCTGCCTCCACCGCCCCTCCCTCTCCGCTCGGGGAATTCAGCCCGGCAAGTTGTGGTCGGCCAGCACGAGTTCGGCCTGTCTCCCGTCTCTGCCCCCCACCTCCGTCCCTGGGAGTCCATTTGCCGGGGAGAGCGTGCCGCGGGAACGGTGGCGGCGGCGGGGGCCGTGCAGGGCAGCAGGAGGGGAGCTGCCGTGCGCGCCAGTTCATGGGGCTCGGGCCGGCGCTCATG
>VYZS01096655.1:0-15399 GCA_013400695.1 Neodrepanis coruscans
GGGACCGCGGGGGGATCCGGGGGGATCGGCGGGGAAGGCCTTGGGAGGGCATCGCAGCTGGTTTTGGCGCTGCAAATGCGGAGCGAGGGCGGGTCCCGGGGACAACGCCGAGGAAGGGGCGCTCAGCCCGGGTGTGCGGCGGGACGAGGCCTCCCCGCCGTGCCGGGAGAGCGGGAGGAGGAGCGGAGATGGATCCAGGTGGGAACGGACCCGCCGGGGGCACTCGGGTGGGTTTGGCCGCGGCAGGTGGTGGCGGGGCGTGTTCGGGGGGGGTCTCGCTGGGGACAGTTTGCTCTGTGCGGGAAAAAACAAAGACAATGACACGTCTTCTCTCAAGGTGGTGCCTCACCTGTGCGGGAGGGAGCTGAGCTTTCCCTGAAGGTTTCTGGTGTGGAAAGGTTGATTCTTTCTGGTGTGGGAGGAATTGCGGGCGTTTTTTTACCGTGGAATAGGTTACAGGGCTGTGTGCACACTGAAAAAGCTGTAGGTGATGCTTGGCTTGGAAGGTGGGATGGAAGGGACAGTGTTTGGTGTGGGGAGTGTGGGGGAAGGGATGGGAAAGCAAGAAATTGAAGTTGAGGCTGGTTAGAGAACGGAAGAGATGTGCAGAATCCTGAAGAATCGAATCTTTCCCATGGGACTAGGCCAGGGCTCTCCTTTTCTGGAGAGCCGTGGAGTTGCCCTGGGAAAGCATTAGGAAAGGGCAATGATGTATTCTTTATTAGGTGTGGCTGGGGAATTGTGGGGGCTTTTTTCTTGTTTTTTTTTTGGTTGAGTTACACGAGAAAGTGCTTATCCTCAGGGATTTCAGGATTTCAGTCTGCCTTCTAAAAGTTTTAATGATGAAGGTGCTTAGAGTCTGGGTTTTTCCTTACATTAAGGTCGGTGATTTCATGCTCAGCCTTTGAGAGCACTGAGGGGAAGGTGAATTTCTTTGCTGTCTGCTGGTAAGGTCAGTGTTGGTAGGGGTTGTTCTTCTGTACTTTCTGTTGAGTAACCATTGTTTATTGTTCTTTAGCCTGTTCTTCTGAGAGCTGCAGAACAACTTCCAACAAATTTTCTTCTTGGCTCTGGCAGACTGAATTGCAGGTGTGCAGTGTACAAATGTTTGCTGCCCCTTGACCAGGAACGGTAGTTGTATGTTGGTAGTGTGTTAGAAGGTCCAGGTTGGATCGAATTTTTTGGGTTGTTGTTTAAAAACGAGGCAAAAAGGTGGAAGTAAATTCAGTGTTTTGATAGGTTGATGAAGTCTGTCTTGGAGGAGGAATGGATTGCTGTCTTTCGCTTGGTGTGGGGAGATGAGGATGCTGTAAATGAGGCACTTGGTGGGGGGAACTGGCTGCAAATTGGATGGGTTCTGAAAGTGGTTGCTGTATTTTACACTAAAGGATTAGAGCTCCTAAAATGGCTCCTCTCCCCATCCTCCTTTGGCAGCAAAAGGACCAGTTTGTGGGTTTTAATCCCCTTTTATGACTGTACTGTTGTTCTCATCTGTGCTGGTTTTGTTTGCAAGTAATTTGCTAAAAGTGTGCCTTGAAACTTTATTCTGTATTACTGTGGAGAAAATTGAAGAAATGAATTATTTCATGTTTTTAGTTGTTTGCACTGAATTTATTGCTTGAAGGAGTAGTGTAACCTCTGATTTAAGGTTACATATGACAAAATAGAACTGGATTAGTATGTTCCCCTAAGGAAAAATAATGGCTTTTTATAATTACTTATATTGATTGTAAATACCTTATGCATTCTTTACTGATGCAATACACATCAGCTGTGATTTGTTTTGTGGAAAACAAGCGTGGAAGAACTACTGTTTCTGCTGTAGTAGAATAACATACATGGAACAAGAGAGGAATAGAACATAGAATGTATTTTCTGTTATAAAGTCCACACGGGATTGAAAATGGGCCCAAGAACAGGGGAAGGAATAGTGCAAAGAAGTAGGCAAAGCACGGACATCACATGCTTCTCTGGATTTGTACTTTGGATTAGTATAGACCTTAATAACCCTCTAATCCTTGTGTGGGGTAACAGTTTCTGTATGATAACAGTCCCAGAGAGGCCAAGTGCAGAGTCCTTGCTGCAGCTTTGGGAGCTGAGAGCTCATGATGTCGACTTGTGTTGCAGTAGGTGTGTGCTGCTGACTGATGCTGCTCAGGCGGCTTTTGGGGGAGATTTAATTCATGTGTGATTGCATGACCAGAACAGTAAATGCCTTATTTTTCAAAATATTTTTGTTTTTAATGTCTTCCTCAAAATTCAAGCCTCTTAGCCCCCCTGGGTTTGGTTTGGACCTGAGTGTTTGCCATCTCTGAAAATAAAGTTACCAAACAGCATGTTTTGCCATGGTTGTTCCCTGTCAGGATGCTCAGGCTTTAGCACCATTCCCCTTCTCATATTTGGAAAATGCTTCAATGAAGGGACTGCAGTAACATAAAACACTAATTCTGGAACACTAGAGTTAATTAGAGTGATGTGCCAAGTCATTAAACTCTTGCTGCACTAAACTTAAACCTTTAGTACAGTCAGACTGATCATTAACATATCCATGGATATTATTTTGTGATAAACTGCTAATGGCATGGTCTGTCAGGTATTTTGATAGGAATTTGCAGGAAGAATTGATCCAGTGTTGGAGTAACTTGTTCTTCCTCCTGTGTTTAGGCAGTAAAAGTGGTGAGAGGTTGTACCAGCTCTCAGTGGAGAGAACTTTCAGCTGTAGATAAAAGATTGGAGGATGTTGTCACATTGATTTTGGTGCCACCAGCAGCATCATGATCTGCATTTTGTCCCATGTCAATAATCCAGGATCCTCTCACAAGAGCTGAGACTTTAAAAAGTAACAGAACCTTAGATGCTTTTATATTTCCAGTTATTTTCATTGTAAGTGTATCACTACTAAATGAAACTGGAGTATCTAAAAATGCTTTTACTCTTCTCCAGGTGGGGTGTGGTTTGTAGGGGACTGGCTTTGAGTGCTGATGTTCAGCTCTGTGGTGTTGATCCAACTGTCAAATGTCAGACTCTTGGGGAGTAACTTCAGAATTGTTGGTACTTTCCAAGAGGCAAAAAATTTCTTCTTTCACTTTCATTTTGCTTGGTCCATGTTTTATTATTATTTAATAGTTACTAATATTATATAGCAAATATATTTTTATTTAAAACCCACAACCATTCACACTTTTTTTTAAGACTGTTTTTCCAGTCAGTTCAGTGGACAAATCTGGAATTTGGTTTCAAAAGCACAGGAGACACCTTGAACATACATGTTTCCAACTTCTGCAGTTTCTGAGGCAGTTCTGATCTGCTCAGCAGGTCAGTTTGCTCCAGAGTGGGAATGTGCACAGTCAGGGTATTTTCCTGTTGAAGCCAAGTACCAAATTTCTCTTTTAATTTGACAAGTACCATCCATGCCTCTGATCTTTACAATCACCTATTGACCTACCCAAAGGCACAATGAATGTACTTCAACCTGTGGACTGACTCTCTGCTGCATTTTGAACACTGGAAGATATAAATTCTTTTCCTGTTTTTATGTCTTCTTGGCCACTTCACCATCATCCCAGACAAGATGGACTTAGTAAGTGTTTTCTTCCCTTCCTGGCCTGATGCCTGGGGATACTCAGCTTCTTTCCCATAGCTCTTGGGTGGAACCAGTTTGTAAGCACTCTCTTGAAAGTGATTGAAGAAGGAATTTTGTTCTAAAACTTTAAAGAAGCTGAACCAAACAACGTCTGTCAGTGTGGGAGTGGAGCAAATCCCAGAGGCTTCATCAGGGCTGGTGGTTGAATGGCAGCCTTGCTGGGCTTTCACTACAGGCACTTTATTAAGAACTGCTTCTTAGATGTGAAGTTTTCTATACTAAATTTAGGTATTTTAAGTACATACCTTCCCTTTTTTAAAAATACCAAATATGTAGCTTAAATAAGGAAAGCCAAAGCCTGAGAATGAGGATATGGCTTTACTCTGAGTGAAGTCTCCCTAGATAAGAACTGCTAACATTGATAAGCAGCACTTACTAACCAGACTGCTATGAAAGCCATTGTGGGTGTGCATTTCAGAGCAGCATCTTTCACACCAAAGCTCTGGTGCTTCTGAAAGGTTCATAGGATTTACTTTCAGAACTGGTTTCAGTGTCTGATTTAGCAGTGGCTGAGTTGATGGTACTGCCCTCTGCCAGTTCTTCTGTGAGCAGGGGAAGCATTGTGTCAGTTTAGTCATGGTATAGTCAGTTCAGCATGATGGTGAATTATCCCTGGGAAAATTTAAGTCATTTGGTATTTTTATATAAATTGACAGAGGAAGAACAAGTGAGTGGCTTACCCTTGGTTAACATTTCTGTGTCTTTCAGAAGGAGGAGCATTGCTTTTTAGCTGGAATGCACCTCAGGCTTGAAAAACTTCTGGGTTGTCCTGTTGCTGTATTAGCAGTGCCTGTAGTACCTTAAGAGTGCAGAACTGCAGCATGACTGAGGATAGAATGAGGAATTGTGTTTATTTATTTATTTTTTGCCCATTCATGCCCACTCTGTCAGCCACAGCTCCCCTTGCCATTCAGCTGACTTGTGGTGCTGCTTCTCCCCTTCCTGTCCGTATCCCGTGCTTGTCTTCCCAGGCCTGACTCCTCCAAATACAACAAAGAGATAAAATAAGGCTTTTGAGCTTCCCTTTGTGTCTCTGCCCATCTCCCCTGGCAATTTCTGCTTCCACACATTAAAGCAGCAGAAATGTGGCCGTGCTTGACCTTTGGTCTCTGGATTTTCCTCTCTCTGGTCAAACACCCAGTCATTTGACCTTGTCTTGGGCAACCTCTGCTCTTCAGCAAGTCCTCTGGTGTCCTCAGACCTTCCCAGCCACCACATCAGCTTCTTTCAATGTTGTTCTCCCTCCCACAGGCCTTTTGCAGCCCCCTGTCTGTGGTGTCCCATGTTCCTTGTCCTTGTTTTGGCTCTGCAGGAGCACAACCTCACTCTGCATTTCCTCCCTCCTTCCATTCTTCCTCTTCTAGGGAAAATCTCATGACTCTTCAGACTTCCTCTCTGAAAAATATCTTTGCTTTTCCAAGCAGCCCAGCTCCTTGGCTGTGTTGTCTTTGCTTGTTTGCTGTTGGGATCTCTCCAGGCTCTGTTACTGAAACAGGAAGATCTCTTTATGCTTTATTTTTGGTATAGAGCAACTGCTCACCTGCTTTTCAACCCTGCTTTGTACATGTTCAGGTTCTGAGTGTTTTCACAGATTATAGACTTTTGAGGCAGTGAACTTCAGTTACCTATTTACCATGAGGTTGGCTGACATGTAATTCTTTAATACCCTAGTATCTTTATTTGTAAGCAAAAGCAGTTAAGTGCCTCACAGGCTGCAAAAATTAATTGCTGGGAGTTAAATTATGCCTCTTAGAAAGGTAAAAAATACAATTGTTCCATCTTTCGGCTCTTGGAGGAGTTCTGGAAGTTGGTATCAGTAGAGAGCAGGGCAGGAAACATGAAGTGCTGTGATCTGCGTGTTTGGTTCTGTGTGAGTTAAGAGCCCTGCCTTGCCTTGTGTATCTGGCTGTGTTAAGAACTGAAAAATAACTAAGATCTGGGAGATGAAAAAAAAGGCAGCCTGATTTTTAGTTACTTAATAAGCAAAAAGCACCTTGCCTTGCTGTGGTGAGTCACACCAAGAAGAAATTTAAATTCAGGTGGGATGTTTTTTATTAATATTTAGCTTCTTGTTATATGTTGTGGTTTCTGAAAAGGTTTTTTAGTAAAGCTGTGGAGCTAAAATTCAGTAACAGATAGAAGTTATACATGGCAAAGTGAATCAGGATCAATAGCTGGAAGACAGTGGAAGCATTAACTGTGTGTGCTCCAGAGGGAATGGCCTGGAGGTGGGAGGGCAGGATTACCTGGGATCAAACCAGACCAGCTTTGTCCATTACAGCAGTGCTCCCAGGCCTTAAAGACAGCGACCTGAACAGTCTGTATGGTTTGTGCTGCATCTTTTGTCAATAGGTGTTTTTAGCTTACAGATAATTGCAACAGGATTTGAAATGCTGCTTAAATGGCAACAAAAGAGAGGAGTGTGCAAGACAAAACAGCCCTTTCTGTGTTTTTGTTGGGGTGTTTCCCTGTGTAACTGTTCACCCCCCACACTCCTGCCTTGGTAGGGTGACTCTGTGTTTGCATGGGTGGTCACCATTACACTACTCCCCACAGAAATGATTTATTTTCATCTGTGCTCCATCAGTGCTGTGCAAAATGAGGAGGCAGCACCATGGTTGGATGCTTTAAAAAAACTGAGCAGTAGCTTGCAAACGGAAACTTAAGATACAACCACTGAGCATCAAACAGTCCTCACTCTGAATGTTCAGTGTGGTTTAATTTACACTGGAAAAAATACAGACAAGTGCTGGAAGTTATTGCTCAAGCATTAATTATTTTAACCATCCACAATAAATTTCCATGTCTGGTATACTTTAAGGAAATTGTCTTTCCTGAAGGCCTACTGGAGTTCATATTAGACTCCCATGGACTTCTGAGGCAAGAATTAGAACATTCATCGTGCATGTAACAGTAGCTTGTGCCAAAATCCTTCTGATACATTTTATCTGTGGTGTTACTTGGTTTATTTTGGTGAAGTACAAAGCATAAATTTTGCTCTGTTAGATCAAATCATCTGACTAGCTGGCATCTTGGTCATGTTTTAAATTTTCATTTAAAGACTGGTTTCAAATAAAGTTTTCTTAATTGCCAGCTTGCAATGTGTGTTTATATCTTCTTCCTCATGCTGTATCTTGAGATGTGTGTGAAATTAATGGGAAAGCAATTAGCCAAACTCTGGGTTCTGTACTTGAGTGACACTTCTAGCTGTGAAAATACCATAGCTGTCTGTCTGGTCTTCACAGCTTCTGTCTGAGTTTTAGATGAAACTGGAGATAAAGATGCCCAGTCTCTAAGTGGTGTGTTAACTCTTGATGTTCCATTGGTTTGAGGGTTGCATTGAGCTAATGATCCATCAGGGAGGGTTGTAATGGCACTTTCCAGGGTTTAATCTAACTGCAATTCTGTACAAGCATATTTGCTTTCATGTAAAAGTAAATGTGAGCCCAACCTTACTCTGGAATACAAATGTTTTCTGATATGTTTTTATCTGCAGCTTTAGGGTTTGTGCCAGTCTAAACCCATCTGAACTGGAGACACACTTTCAGCTGCGTTTGTTTAAACCCTCAGTGTGTACAAACACCGGTGGGAAATCTGAGCTTTGGAATTTGCTTTCTGATACCGATTATGTTTGTCAGCTTCCCCTGGAGAGTCTCTGTGGAAATCAGTATTTGAGGAAGGTCATTTGTCACTTAAAAATGTCAGTCATCAAGGCTTCCAAAGTAAGTTCTGCTGCATGACCACACCAATCCCAGTTGCCTCAAGAGAGAGGGGGGACAGAAGGAAGGCCAGACTATTTCCTTGGTCAAACTGATTATCAGGCTGGACCCACAGGCTGTGGTTTTATGTTGCTGCTGCTGCTGCAGAGTGTTCCTGCTCTCTGCTTCCTGCTTCCACACTGGAGTTTCCATCCTTTCCTTTATGCCACCTCTGCACAGTGAACCCATCACTGAGCCAGTTCAGAACTACTCACTGCTCAATTAATTAGTTCAATTCATTTAGTGAAAGAGCTGGTAAGTGTTGGAGGTGTTGTAAGGGAAGGGTGGAAGCCACACAGTGGTAACATGAGTGTCAAAGGTTAGTTCTGACTGGTTTTTCAGTTTATTCCAGTTTACATCCTCACACGGACACTTGGTAAATGCTCAGCCCAGTGATAAATGTGATCTGCTTTGGACCTGGTTTGGTTGAAAATTGATTTTCCCTCCCACTTTCCAGCTTTTTGCTGTTACCACTTCAGTCCTGTCCCTGCGAAGCCTCAAAGGCTCTTGTGACACGATGGGGATAAAAGGCAGGTGTGGTGAGGGTGAGGAGGGAGTGCTGAGTTACCGTTTCAGGTCACCACCAGTACAGAAATGGATTTGAAATGCTCATAGCTGCTTGCTCAGTCAAACCTTCTCATTTTATATTGCTTATACCCCAGCATATTTTAAATGTTTTGAAAATTTCATGCTGGAGGAGGATTTTCTTCCTTTTTAACTGTTCAGAAATTAATTCAGGTGACAAGTGGTAGCAAAAATTATGAATATATAGAATCATGGCAGTGATTTCTGTCAAGAAATAGATTACAGAGGCTTGAGGAAGTACTACTTTGTTGTTCCCAGGGAGCCTATTAAATTGCTGTGGAAACCTTACTCCAAATGATAGGAACTGTATCCTGTTCCTTATCAAATTAAGATGTTAATCATCTTTTATTATTTCTTACACTATATTTATCATCACAATGTCTCTATGAATACATCTGGCAACAGTAGTTTCCGGGCCATTTGTTATGTTTTATATCCTTTAAGTGCCTGCTACAAGGCACCAGGTTTTCATGCCTGGAATCTGCTTTTCTGACAAATACCATTTTAAAATTACTATTCCTTTTGCTGCCCTCCTTTGAATTTTCAAATGTCATTAATTTGTTCTTTCTGCTCAGAAATTGGGAAACAGAAGATTGGGGTGATCTCAAAGCCTCAGTTCTTGCCCCTGTGACAAATTGCATGAGAACTCAGACTAGTGGTGTCTGGGGGAGTTTTTGAATTAGTGTAATGCTTTATATGTAATGTTTTATATATTAACTTCCTTCATCAAAGAGAACAATGCAGTAGGGTTGTTTTGTGTTGGTTTTTTACCTGAGAGTTGAATCATTATTCCTGTTGTTTTCCCAGAAGAGGACAGCCTTTAATAAATCTGTAGGCAAAGTGATAAACATATAAGGAGTCACAGGGATTTTTTTCTTCACTCCTACTGCAAATGAGTCAGCAATTAAATTATCTTGAAAGAAAATCAGTCCTGAGTCTTGTCTGGGTTCAGCAAGTGTTTACATTTTCAGAGAACAGTTACATTAGTGGTGTTCAGAGTGATTAGTTGTGTAAGGGGTCTCCTGTATAGTAAAGTGCATATCAGAACCTCTCCCTAAATGTCTCTCAGTCTGAAATATTCTTACTTGATCAGAACAGAGGATTTCTGATGATTTATCTTCAACTTAAATTTGCTTTTTCTGGCAAGATGCACTGAAGACCTCACTGTCAAGTGTAATTGCCACGTGAAGTAGTTTAATCTTGTTCTGGTTTTCTGGTTATATCATACAAGTGATGAGATGTGGTAGTGTGGAAAAACTTGGCAGAAATATCCCTGCCTAAATACAGAGACTCATTCATATTTTCAGTGTTATGGTCAGGGAGATTTAAGTGACTTGACATTTCTGGAGACTTGCTTTAAAATGCTGTGGAAGAGGAAGAGGTGGCTGTGCTGGAGGGGCTGGAGGAGCCTCTGCCTAAAACCTCTTCTGATGGTGTTTAGTCCTCCAGGGGATGAGGAAGGACAGCCTGATGGGATGACAGGGGCTCTGGGTTTGTGATAGTGGTGACATGTTTGACAGCTGAGTTGTTTAAGCTCAGATGTGTCAAATGCTCAAACAGCTTTGCCAGGGGGGTCAAGTCAGGCAGTGGGGTAGAGACCTACCCTGGCTGGCCTTGAGCTGACAGGGTGTAATCCAGCACAAGCTGGAACCATTTTGGAAAAATCTGACCAATTTTTGGATATTTCACCTTTCCTGAGTTCTATGCTGCCACCCCCGTGCTCTTGTTTGCTCAAGCAGAGACTGATCTGAGTAAATGCTCACAGCTTGTAGAATAAATAACCCCCTCCATAAACCCAAGGAGACACTGAGCTTTTTCCTGCAGTTTTGTTTATTTTTTTTTAAATTGATCCTCTTGTAAAGAGCAGTTATAAAAAAGAAAAATTGTTCAAGCGAGGGGAACAAGATACAAGCACTAAGTGAGTAGGGAAAATGCTGAGATTGGTAACTCTCTCCTCTCCATTTTGTGTCACTGCAGATGAACTCCAAGTTCCCCAGACTGTAACTTGCTGTTGACTTTTGCAGTACTCTGATGTGCTCCAAGCTCAGCAGCACTGCATTTCTGAGGAGAGTCACTGATAGCAGCAGGATGCAGCCAAAATGCTTTCCATAGGATCCATCCATGGGGGTGTCCGGTCAACTCTTCCAACACTGAGATTCATCCACTGCTCTCCTATTTAAGTTATTCAGAGAATTGATGAAGCACAAAGCAGGGTTGAATTCCTTGGGAAAAAATGCTAACCACTAGTGTTTTCCTGAAATTTTACAGAGGATTGTTCTCCCCACATACCAAAACGTCAATGTGAGAAATTAAATAGAGTGAAAATAGGGTAAAAACCCCTCATGCATCAAGTTGAGACTTCTGTGGAGAAAATTGTGTGCTCAGAACTGAGAGGTCTGATGGCAGTGCTGGTTAAAAGGAAAGAACCAGCTACTTTACTGATAAAGGATGTAGGAAAAGCCAGGATAAAGTGATGGAGGCAGAGGATTGTCCTTGGGAAGAAATGATGTTTTTGGCAAATGAAAGATGAATTGCTGGAATAAAATTCAAGCTCACTTTAGTCAACATGGCCATACATAATTAAGTGCATTCCTGTGATATTTGATGTGACTGAGCCCTGTTCCACTGCAGTCCAATGTAAATAATGTTTAGCTGAGCATAAATTTAGGACTGAAGTTACCCAGGGTCAGAATGGCTGTGTAGGAGAGATGAGAAGCATCACTGGTCACATGAAATGGGCTTTTCAAAACTGCAGGTGAGGTGTGATCCCCTTTACAGGCTGCAGGGAATGGAAATTGGGACCCCAGAAAGCAACTGCCTGGTTTTGTATCCAAGAAAGAAGGTGGGGGAGGCAATAACAAAGCGAGGAAGTTGTAAGCATTGTGAAAAGGGAAAAAAGTGGGAAACGGAAAAAATGGGGAAGGAGAAACAGTGTGTTGGCTTTTTTTCCATGTAATTGTGCATGAAGATATTTGCTGTACGAACATACTTTGGGGGAGATACTTGTTACTGAGTGTGCCCCTTTACCCTGCAGGTTTAATTAAACCATTTAAAAGACCCTTTGGTCTTGTGGCCGTCCCATCCCTGGAAGAGTCAAGGCCAGGTTGGGCAGAGCTTGGAGCAGCTTGGGACAGTGGGAGGTGTCCCTGCCCATGGCAGGGGGTGGAAGGAGATGATCTTTAAGGTCCCTTCCAGCCCAAACCATTCTTGATTGTGTTATAGGAGAGAATCTTCCCATTTATTCACACACCTCAATTTGTGTAGATTTTAATTATTTTAATTCACTGGTGACTTTTTTTCCCTGAGGTCCTTAATTTAGGATGTCATGCAGTGCTTAGCATAAACAAGGAAAATAAAGAGTAGAATATGCAGTACTGGGGCTACAAGTTACAGTGGACAGGTGTGTTTGTCATTCAATGGAAATAAAAAATAACATTACTTTCAGTAGTATATTGCAGATTTTCACTTGATGTTAATAGAGTATTTATGATGTTTGTAGTATCCAGGTCGAATATTTTTGATCCTGCAGTTACTGATTTAATGCAGTGAATAAGGAAATACTGTAACAGATGATGCAGAAAGGCTCAGTTCTGCTTCAGGATGTCTGCAAAGGAGGCTTTATGGATACAGCATTAAATTGGTACTGGATTGTTTGCCTGTGAATGTTTAGTCAAGAGGGAACAAATTGTGGATGTCAAATAACCTCCAACTGCACAATAACCCAGAGATGGTTGGATGAAAGCAGCAGCGTCTGTGAGAGCCCGGAAAGGGGAACTGGCAGAGCTGTTTGTGCAGGAGTCGCTGCTGGTGACACTGGGGAGCAACAGCCCTTCTGCTGCACGGCTGGGGGCACAGTCACCTGGCTTCCCTTCCTGAGGCTCGGTTACCACCCCAGCTGTGACAGTCTCAGTCCACAAGGGTTTGTTGCCACTCTGAAAACAAAAGTGACAAGTGAGAAGTCAGGGGTCACTCCCTGTCCTGAAATAAAAAGAGGAAAAGTGTGTGGTGACGACTGAGCTGGAGCCACTTGTCCCTGTAAATAAAATGTTTGATGCTTTTAAATGCAAGTTTGAGAAAAGCAATTCTTCGCACCTTTTGGTTTTTTTTTCAGTTTGCTGCTGCTGAGTATCTGTATGTAATAATAATAAATATCTGTGAGGGCAAAAGTTGTTCCTTGAAAATAAAGGAACCCACATTTCCTGGGTCAGGAATCGCTTCTGTTCAAGGTGCTTTTTCCAAGAACCATAATCTGTTCCTTTCTTCTGGGTGCCTGGTGCAAACGGCTCTATTGGAGTGTACTGTAGGAGTGGGGTGGGTTGGGAGGTTGGTTGTTCTTTTATGATCAAACCCTCTTTGAATAAAATAAAGC
Organism: Neodrepanis coruscans; assembly: GCA_013400695.1. Taxonomy (NCBI): domain Eukaryota; kingdom Metazoa; phylum Chordata; class Aves; order Passeriformes; family Philepittidae; genus Neodrepanis; species Neodrepanis coruscans. The sequence goes on from VYZS01096655.1 coordinate 12,356, forward strand.
TTTTTGCAGTCTAAATACACGTCCTGGTGGCAGACTTGGATTAAAAATTTATATAGTAACATAATTGTGGCTCCAGTGTGATGTCACAACAAAGGAAAATTAGTACTCTTAGGAAATGAGCAGCCATATATTTTTATTTGTCCATACCTCTCTCTAGAGCAATTGTGGCAGAAAAAGAAGATAGAAAATAAAGTTTATTACACGCGTAGATTTTTTTCCTGATCTGTTTTCATATTTCAGCTGTGTAGGACTGAACTCTTGATGTCATGTTTGACACTTGAAATATCAAGCAGAAAGCCTCATGGCATTAATTTTATAAATAGACCTAGTACTCAAAAATAGTCTTATTGATAATCAGCTTTGTCTGTCTTAGTTCTGGAATAGTCGCTCCATGTTTGTGTAACTGGAAACTCTGTCATACATAAAATTTAATCCTTTTTTGGAGCTGATCTGTGGAACAGCACTTAAATAACTGGTCAGTAAGGAGTGTGTGTGTTCCTGTGCTTTCCTAGAATTGGTATTTTGCTGTGTGGCAGACTAAGAAAGTTGTGTCTTTTTCACTGGAGTTTCTCTGTGTTCTGCAGTAGGTTCATGGTTCTGTGTAAATTGATGACTCCACTCTGAAATGAATTTTGCTGCCCTTCTTTTGAATTCTTCTACCACATAGTAATATACTGTCTGCTTTGCTGTAATCTCAGGGAGATGGTGATTCCTGCATCTGGGCTGAAGTGTCTCTGCAAAGTCTGTGTTCCGAGTTAGAAGCAAAGCTAATAATTAAATTAGTGTGTGTAATTCTGTCTTCAGCAATCTATTTGTCCTAATAATCTGAACAAAACTGCTATTTACAGCTAATAAATTGTTGCCAAGGGGGTTTCTTGTTTGTTTTTTAGTTCAGCATATCAATTTACATTTAAATTTTTCTCAGTGCTACTTCAGGAGTTAAGAAATTGGGTCTTTAGGGTGTTTGTTTCTTGATGACTTAGGGACCTAAATAGGAATTTAGTTCTTCCATGTGCTGCTCTTGGGAAATGCAGCGTGTTCTGTGCCTGTTCTGGCCCCATGTGTGACACCAGATCCTGTTTCAGTCGGGCACAGCTCCCCCAGAGCTGTCCATCTCTGGGGCTCTGTTTACTCTGTACCTCCCTGGAGTGTTAAACATTGATAGCTCTGTTCTCTGCTGGAAATGGGAGCGTGGGGACAGTGCTGGACAACTTAGAGAGCCCTGACACTGCAAAAGGTGTGCTTTGCTTTGGAATTGTATTTAAGTTGATAACCTGTGATGGCAAATAAGGTTTCTTTTTCAGCTCCATTACAGGTCTGGGGTGAGTTGGACCTAAATTCAGATCAAGACATAAATCATAAAAGGCAAAGGCCTAATTGGAAATCCGTGAATGAGTCCATTTCCTGCCATTGACTCCAGTGCTTTTCCAGGTGGACTTTAACCTGTGCCATGCAGCCCACGGGTCTGTGAAGTGCCTGTAGGGCCATTGTACAAATTACATCCCTGGTGGAGAAAATAGTTTCTTTGTAAACTTAATCGCTTGGAGAAAGGCAGTCAGGCTGGCAGAGAAAATAAACTTTCTTTTGCTTCTCATGCACGTGCACATGAGGGGGTTGATGCTGGTGTAACTTATGGTCTTTAAGTTTGTGCCTTGTACCTCTGCAGTGAGGATGAGAAGCTGGGCTGTTCTCATAGCACAGGTGCTAAAACCACTGGAAACTTGGTCTCTGTTTATAAAAGACAATGTTAGTGCACAGTTGCAGTGGTGCATGACCTGCAGTTGAGATCTTAAACTGTGTGGGTTTTTTGAATGCCTGCAGCTGGTCCTGGCAGCTGCCAGAGCTCAGCTGTGGTGGGGTTTGATTATTTACTTATTTATTTATTACCTTTTAGACATAATGTACAGGCTGCAGAGAGGGGCAATACTGTAAAAATGTAAATATTTAAATTTAATTTCCTTTTTGGTGACTTTGCCCTCCCTCTTTCTGTTGGGGTGGGAAGATTTAAAAAGGACGAGTCTCTTGTTCTCCCAGCGTTAAGGCACTTGAACTTGCTGCTCTTGAGGTGTCCTCTTGTCCTTCTGTCCTCAGCAGAAGCAACTGTCACCTTCAGGAAAATACAACTCTGTTGTATTGCACAACAGCTGCTGCTGTCTGTCCACGAAAGGAAGATGGAAAGGGAATGGAGTAAACAAGGAGTGCTTGAGTCCCCTTTGGGGGTGAGAAGGTTGACTGATGCTGCAGTTGATTCAGCTTTCAGAATGACTAATTGTGGAATGAAACAGTTTATTCGTGTTGTTTTAAAACAGTGTGTGCAAAGTGAGTGGTGTCTGGCTTTCTCCTTTTTGGTTTGGGTGTGTGCCTGTGGCTCCAGGGCCCCTGGGCAGCACCTGTGGGTGCTGGACCTGGATGGAGCAGTGACCNTCATATATAAAGGTATATCAGATATATAAAAAGATATATTTATCTCAGATGTATTTAAAATACAGATACATATATCTCTTATTAATATATATTTTATTATTTTGTATATATTTTATTATTTTATCTTTTATCTACATATGTTCTTTATTCAGTATATAGAGTTGAGCAGATTAAATGTTGTATTTTGTAACACAAAATACAAAATACCAGCAATCAGTAAAACATACCTGTGCTCTTAAAAGGCCCTTTTGTTTGTGTCTGCTCTCACTCGGCGTCATCTTGTACTAAAAAGAATTACTCAGTCTCAGTGACCATCCAGGGTTTTACCACTGTGAGCTCTAGGGCTGATTCCAGCTGTTTGTAACTTTAAATGTTTGATGCTGAAGTCTTTGTCCTGTGTTTTCACTACTTTTGGTGGGAGGTGTGGTGGGTGGGACATTTGGACACCCCTGCTGGATCAGTGTTTTATGATCTGGCCTGTGCTGTGCAGAGGCTGTTACTGAAGTGATTCAGCTTTGCATGGCAGAGTTGGACCATGTCCACACAACACAGATAGAGGCTGGTGTAAAGGGGTGTTTTTTCCCCAGTGAATTGCAGCAGGAAGGTGGGTTTTGTTCTGG
>VYZS01096659.1:325-22068 GCA_013400695.1 Neodrepanis coruscans
ACAGGACAAACTTGTCCATTTCAAAGGTGACTAGAAAAGACTAGTGAGGCACATGAAGGCTCCAAAAAGTCCACAAAAAGGCCATGACCAATTTCAATGACCTTTGGATGACAGTTCAGTGTCACAGCTCTGTAACCACTGAGTTATTTTACAAGTGGGTCAATATGAATAATTCCCATTTATAATTCAGTACATAATGTAAAGGCAGGATGGAATAACAGTTACTAAAAGCCTGTATTTTCCCTGCATATTTTGGATTTTCTACTCTCTTTACACAACCTCTCTGCTCCTCTTTAAGTGAAGCAGCTCCAAGGCTTCAGTACATTCTCTGAACAGCTTTGACATCTTCCCAAATGTAGGATGGCAGGAAGAGCTGTCTGCCCTTATGTATATGCTGTCTGCAATAGCCTGGTTTACAGATGCAAATTATTAAGATAATGCTGAGAAATTTAATAAAACACTGGTTGATGATCCTCTGTTTGATGTCCTACAGAACTCCTGTGGGATTCAATTAGAAACAGGTAAATGCATTCAAAGGCAGAGCCTGGTTCCCCTGTCAAATACCTTCATGCTTGTACCCTTGATATTTCAGGCTGCTTCTAAAAGTCAAAAGATTAATTTCCTGTTCTAATTACTTGTTGGATGTAACAGACAAGCACTTCACAAGTATTTATTAATCTGTGTGGATTTGATCTAATACTCAAGAGCCATTTTATCTATGCTGTAATTTATTAACATACATAAAGATACACTGATCTTTCATGTGGTTCACAATATTGCACCTAAACACAAAAGGTATTTTGAAGGAGGAAACTTGTATTTTCTCATTCATCCTGGGGAAGCAGCCACCACCTCCCTTTATCTGTGCCAACACCTTGGGGGATTTTAATTTCTGAATCTATTCCATCCACACACAAAAAAATTGTATTTCATAAAAATCCTTATACCAGACTCCCATGTTATTTAGAAAAGCAGCAGCATTCCATCAAGGACAGGGAAAACATCTGCTTTTCAAAATAAACATATTTTAAATGTCCAAATCTGTGCCATTTGGGATTTTTTGAACAAATTAACATAAACAAAATAGTACCAAGAGCAATAAAGAGGAAGTAACAAATCCACAAGAATCAGGTTTGCATTAATATGTTACACTACACACACACACACAAGTTTCAAGCCCTGTCAAGAATAATTGCCTTTGAATGTCCATTTCTCTGCTCTTTATCCTCTATCAGAATGCAGCAAACATCCTTTCAAGCTTACAACTTAATTTCTTGCCAAGTGAATGCATTTTGTGAATTCAAACATGTAACAGGACTTTTTAACTGAAGTCACACATATTTTGAGGATTTGTGACAAATTTTCTATATTCCACAATTTGGGCCTTTTCCAGCAATTTTAATTTATGATTCCTCTGTCTATGATGAGTTAAAAGTCATTAATACAGAACCAGAAGAAAATCATTATTGAAAAAGGGCAGAAAATAGTGTTCTCACTGGGCTGGAGCTGGGTAATACACAGTAAAGCAGACCTTGCCTCTGCTCCTTCAACAGCTGCTTGAAGACTCAACAAACTCAGACCACAAGTGGGAATCCTGTCCTGAAGTTCAGTTCTTTAAAGATATTTGCAGCTAAGTCATGAAAGCAAGGATTTCTCCTGGAAATCCAGTATTGAACCATCAAGGAAGGTCTCCCCACAAAGCAGAGACTGAGGCTGAGAGGCAAAGACAAGTACGTGCTCTGAGAAGGGAAGGAAGGATTTCCCTTCTTCACAGCAAAGAAGGGACCAAACTCCCCATCAATTTAATACCCCTGGCTTTATTAATAAAAGTAAGGAATTAACTTGGAATAGACATAGATTAAAGGCAAATACCCAGAATTAGGATGAAACTCTTGCTGGCTGATATGCAATGAAGAATGCACAATTCCTTTAAACAAAAGTAAGAAATGCACCACATCTTGTTTATACCAAACACAGTTGGGGACGTGAGCCTTTTGCCTGGGAAAACCATCTTCAAAGTAGCAACTGTTTTCCCAGCTGTGAATACTCTTTCCTGGGAAATCTATTCCTACCATTACAAAAATAATTTTCAAAGGAATGTAAAATTATTCAGCCTAATCTATGCACACCCATATTTCAGACACTGGTTTGTACCTTCTTGGATATGCCTGTTTACAGAAGGCCTGCTATTCTCTAGAAACACTAAATGGTGTCAAAATTAAGTTTACCTCCTTTAAATAAATAAATGTATGGTTAATTTAATAATTTAAAGCAACTCTGTCAATATTCTGATGCAAAAGTGTTAGCAGGAAACAAATGGTTCAGTCCCACAACCAGCTGCCCTCAAAGTTTGTTGTTTTGTGGTTAGTTGTTTTTTTTAAGTTCTCCTAATTTGAGAAATATTGCATAGATAAGAAAGCAGATAAGCCAAGTAAGATGTCACACAGTAAGTCACAAATGCCGCATGGATTTAGAGCTTCATAATTATTTTCAACTACAAGAAGGCCACTGTACAGCAAGGCAACAAGAAGCCAACAGGCCAGCAAGCTTACAAGTTAAAAAACCCCAAATAACCCAAGAATAAACATTCCACTGAAAGGCAGCCCAAAGCAAAGAGAAACAGGCCCAGCCTTTCAATTACAGACTGACCAAAACCAGCAGCCTAATGAGCCCACAGTAATATCCACCCTGACATTTATCTTGGCCATTTTGAGGAACAGCTCTCTCACCCTCCCTTCATCACTGGAAAACTGCTTTCTGCTGCTGTGTCCTTCCATCAAGGCAGGGGGGAGATGGAGGGGTGGGGGAAGATGAAAGATTATGTCATCTTCTCCTCATAACATGGACAGAACTCTATTTGCATGTTAAAGACACTTTAAAAATTGTCAAAAAAAAAACCCAGCATAAGACAAGATTTTATTTTAGGAGGTTATGCTAAATAAAATTAACTTTTTGGAATTTGTTATCCTTCTCCCCCCCAAATGCTTAAGATTGTTTTTCTACATCTTTCTTAAACAAAAATTAATAACCTCAGTAATACTAATGCATACAACAGGGGATTGAGCCAGCACAGCAAAACTAAACAAGTGTAAGAAGAGTGGGCAGTGGAATTGAAATGCAAGTTTCCAAAATATGTTTTTAATATATATAAAACACAGCTAATATTGGCAGCCTGATCAGCAGAACAAAATCCTACCACATCACACTAAGTTCACTTCATGGCATTTTTTAGGATGGGAAAATATAAACCAAGTTATTTTGATGGTTACAAGATAAGCTTCCCATTAATTAGAAAAATAAATTAAGGGAACAATAAAGGATTACTGAGTTTGTTTGCAAATCATCCACAACTCATTATTTCAGCAACTGGCTTTGGGATGAATTAGTGGGTTGTCAAACAAATAAATACACTTTCTGATGACAGTTTTACAGGATCTGCTGGAGCCATTTGCATCCATGCCTGGTTTGCATTCATTAAACATTCAAATTACTACCCCAGTTACCTGATTTCAAGCAGCACTAGAGATCACATCAAAGTAACATTCCCAGTTATTCCACCAAACTCATGCCAAAAACGTTTCTCTCCACAGCTTAAACTTAATTTTATGGGGTTTTCCACTGCTATAAGCAAACAATGATTTTAAAGAACTATTTTTTTTGTGGTTTGCTTTGCAACTTAATAGTGCTCTTTATGATAACCTCCCAAAAGCTGAACAGAAAAAAACCTTTCCCTACAATTTTTGCCATTTTCCATTTAGCAAACAGATCTTATTGTTTGGGCACCTGCACACACCATGAACTACTTGTTTATTTGCCATTGTTTGTACTCTGTGTATGGAATCTCAAAAATTAAATTCCTTTCCCACTGATCCTGCCTTTATCTGAAGGAAAATGTCGATTCCTCCTCCTCCAATCGTGTGTCATGCTGGAGATAACAAGGAAACACAAGGGAACACCCCCTGGCTGTAGGAGCACTACCTAAAGCACCCCCTCAGCCATGAACGAGGGGATTTGATTTATAAGGATTGATTGTCTCAGTCACTGTCATTTTCCTGGAAATGGGGAACATTTACTACCCCAAATTGGGAGGGAACAGGAAATTAATATTGTTTGCTACGGATTATGAATTTCCAGTCTTGCCTAATAGATGTTCTACTCAGAATTTCTTACTGTTGTGCAGAAACCCAGCAGTGCAGAAGGAAGATCTGCCCGTAAATCACCAGGTCCTTTGATACATTAAGGTCATTCTGGCAGAGCCCAAATTGCCCTCAAAAACAAAGCAGCCACGTGGTGGTCCCTCCCCACGGGGCTGCAATTGCTGCTCCAGGGTGGCACCGAGGCAGCTCAAAGTTTGAAGGCTGGAGAAATCCATAACCAGAAGCAAGACAGGGGTAATTGCAAAGAAACACTTCTGTTATTTCAAGATGACACATTAATAACAATGTAAATATTTTTTTTCAGAGGGCTGAAACAAAATTAACTTGTCTGGGGAAAGATACATCAGGAAGTTGCTGTTTAAGAAGCCACTATTTAACTGCACCAGCCTGGATGGCACATTCTAAATCTCTTCTCCTTATGTGAGAATTCAAAAGAATGAATTGGTACAACGCCTAACATATAAATATCTTACTAAACTGCTAAAATCATTAAAAAATACATAAAACAAATATCCAGGCACTAAAAACAAACAAAAAAATATCCAAATAACAGCCCCCCTAAAAAAAAAACCCACAAAAACAAACCCTCACAAAAAATAACACATAAAAAAGCCCACCCCAAAAACTCAATTTTTAAAATATGGGGTTACTGCCAAGTAGTGAAACAGAGCAGTAACACTGAGAAAACTGGTCAGAAAAAGCACAAGGCTGAATTAAGTTTTAAAACTTGCTCAGCTCCACTAGAAATGTGTTATTTAGAGCTGTGTGGTTCTAAGATCACTCATGAAAACATTGGTATTGGTCTTGAACTGCTTATTGCTATTTAATGTAAACAGAAGAAACTGAGTAGATGAAAATCAATAAAATATCAAGATTACTGTCAAAGGTCAAGCTGTTCCAAGGAAAAACACCTTAGTCTGGGGCTGGTAAGAAGTTTTGAAACAAATTTCATGAAGGAATAATCAGTGTACACTAAATCCAGTCACTTAAAACACAGCTCAAGCTGCACTGCAGCTCTACACCAAAATCAATTAGAGACTTGTATTTTCCATTTGTACTAGAAGAGAAAAAAAAAAAAAGGTGAATCACAGGAAAGTAAAGTGAGTTAATGAACCAGTGAAACCTCTGCCCCACCAAAACTTCTCCCTTTCCACCACACATAAGTCTCCTCAAAAAGAACTGGAGTCTGCCCATCCTTACTTTGAGAATGCTTAAAGGAGTTTTCTTTAATTCAGTTACTACATTAAAAGTCAATCACAGCTCATCAGAATCCATCTATGACAATTCAGGAATTCCTGCAGATCAAGCAAAATTCCAGCTTATTTTAAAGTAACAGAGATAAAGTTAAAGAAAGCAAAGCTGCAGAACAAACACTCACAGCAGTTGCCTTAATTTTTGTTCTAAATTTCTTATTTGGAACCTTTCACACTGACTGAGCACTGCAGCCCCAGAGTTCCTCCTGACCTTCCTGCACACCCAAAGCAATTTCATCTTGTTTCCTACTACATTTCCCATGCTGACAAGGCTTGATGGCCAAAAGCACAACTCCCAGTGTGCCTTCACCAAGTATTTCACACAAAGCTGGGAGCACACACACTGAGAAGATTTGCCTCACATTTCTCATTCTCAACAGTCATTTCAAACAAACAAAACAAGATGAAAAAAGCTCTCTATTAACTCAGGCTTTCCTGCTATCAACAGTTACAGTTTATAAAGCTGATGCCAAGAAATGGCTTGTCACAGACCTTATAAGGTACTCCCTAAAACTCACACCATGTACATGTTCAAGCCACCCACTGGCACCAATTTTTATGATTTTAGGAACTGTTGTGCCCAGTGGTGTTCCCTGACATCAAGGATTTTTCTTCCCATTTCATATTTGCCCTTTCCTCACAGTCCTACACCCTGCACAGCCCACAAAACTAATGTAGGTGTTCCAAAAACTTACCAGGGGACACCAGATGGTCCAAAAAGGCCCCAGTTACCAGGGGCCTGAAGCCCTCTTGGGATGTTTCTGCAGTTTTATATGAAATGATACAGATTGTCACAGGCAATACAATTTTTCATTTTGATATTTCCATTTCACACTGTTTTATCCTGGAAAAGTATTTTCACTCAGATTGAATCACAGTAGTGTGAATCCAAAGTCTACAACACACACCCTACAAAGGAAAACAGAACTGTTGCCTCTTGTGAAGCTGTAAATACCAAATTTTCTGGGTTTGCTTTGATAAGGATGCAGTCTTTCCCTACTTAGGCACATTTCTCCTGAATTAAAAGATGCAAAAATTTACAGTCCTCTGAACAACTACTGCCAATAGGTTTGTTTCTTATATTAAGCTTCACAAACTCTAAATGCAATAGAGACACTTATGAAAGCAAAAATTCTCAAAAATATTCTTGCCAACAAGATTAAATGAAGTCTAATGAGAACTAACGACAAGTTTTTAGTTGTATGATCTCCATTGAGTTCTACATCTCATGGTAAGTGAGGTAACAAGCAGCTTTCACATCTATTTTACGTTAGGCCAGGAAACACAGGAGAGTTTTTAAGGCCATGGCTTTTTGAGGTGACCTTTGAGAATTCCTGAGGGAAAAACCTTTGCCTTTCCCTCTCCCTTCCTGACAAGCTCAAACTGCTTCACATTTCTGTGACCCTCATCCTACAGTGACCATTCAGAGCAGCAGAATTGATGCACCATTAATTAATGCACCATTTCCATCACAAAACCCCCACCAAACATCACAGCCCTGCTTAAACAATCCCCTGGTATTGCTCATTTCACTCTCATAAAATCATAAAATCAATTCATAAAACATTCAGGAACACAAAGAGACTGCTGACACCTTCTGGCCACTTGACACTCTGTCCAAGAACCAGGAGGATTTCCAAGGAAACATGTTCCACGTCTTCCCAGCCCTCCAGGATCACATGGAACTGAGGCAGTGCTGGTACTGCCATATGACTGTTGCTCAGTGCCCCTTGGTTCCCCTTTCACCCACATTCTCCAAAACAAAGACAGCACCTCTCTGCTACAACCAGACCCAGATTTGGTTTGAATTTATCTTTCCCTTTTAACTTTCACTCCAGGCATATTGCACCAAAGGAATCACTGCAACTGAGTCCAACAGTACACTCAGCTCCAGAACTGAACCTACAGAAATATGTATCAACATTTTGTTAAATTGAACAGTCAAACCTGCAGATTTTGCTTTTTCTTCTTTGGTTCAGTTTCTGATTCCAGTTCTCCCTTCTGGGCCACATGTTGCTTCAGCTTTTTTCTTTTTTCTGCCTTCTTTTCTTTTTTTTCCACGTTCATTTTGGGCATTTTGCAATAGAATTGTTCTGCAACAGAAACCACCAAACAGCAGTTAGGGCCTCTTTAAATATGAAATGCCACTCTCACATGCAGAGTTATATTATAACTACACTGGTATGAGAATTATTTGTGATCTCTTAATTATGAAATGGAGGCCTGCAACGAGTCCTGATTAGTTTTGGAGAATTTCCATGTTTCTTTTAGGGATGTGTTCTGTTAGGCTGCTTTAAAACTCAATATCAATCCCCTGTAGGAAACCCCACATTTACTGTCCTGTTGTGGAAAACACCTCCTGGGGGAAGCCCCCATAACTGAGACTGTGATTTTTGTTGTATTTCTTTTATAATGCACCACATTGAGCTGTTTGATCAGCTGTCTCAGGGAACACCACCCAGACCCCTCTCACCTCCAAACACATTAATGTGACTGTCAGTCACCCCATTTAATACATAAATCTGAGCATCCACAGTCACAAGCCAAAACCAAGCCTATGTGATTACTGAGCAGCTTTAAACCATCTCTTCTGCTTCCACCGCCAGCTTTTCTACTTTCACACCGACTAACACGATAAAATTACCCCAAAGGAATTGCCTTATAGTTTTAATTTCACACTGACACGTGGGTGAAGGCAAACAGCAGCTACGGGAATCCCGGCTCTGAGACCGGCTCCAGCTGTAACAGAAAGCCCGGCTCTGAATTCAGGTCATTTTAATTCCCCACGAGGACCCCCGACCCCCATTCCCAACACACACCCCAAGCCCCTTCCCCAAAAATGACCCACGCGGGCTCAACCCCAACCCCCAGAGCCCTGGGACGCTCCCGCACATCGGACCCCGCGCTCTCCACAGCCCCTCAGCCACCGCCGCTCCCATGGCCGGGCCGCCCCGACCCTCCCGCAGCCCCGGACAGGACCGGAGCCCCCCGAGCCCCCGGGGCCGCCCCTCACGCACCTCCCGCACCCGCTCATTCAACACAGCCCCACGCGCGCCGGCATCGCCCCGCCCCCTCGCGCTGATTGGCTATGCGGGCAGAGTGGAGGGCTCTGGTTGGCTTGGCGGCACGTCAATCTTCGCACCGACCAATAGAAAGCCGCGCTCGCGGCTGAAGGGCCCGCCCGCAACACGTGTGCCGACAGCGCTCCGCCCGCTGCGGCTGCGCCTGCGCCGTCATCGGGGAGCGCCGGGAGCCGCCCGTGGGGCCGGCCCTGAGCCCGGGGCGTGAGCGGGACAGGGATCGGATCGGGATTGGGATCATCCCGGGGCAGGACGGGGAATGGCCGCGGCCTGACAGGGTTTATCCCTTGGTCTGACAGGGGTCGCTCACGGCCTGAGAGGAATCGTCAGGGACTGACAGGAATTATCACATGGATTGACAATGATCGTGCCGTGCCCTGACAGGGATCATCCCATGGGCTGATAGGGATGGTCCCATGGTCTGACAGGTCCTGGCAGCTCCCACCCCGCAGTGCAGGATCCCCGCTGGGAGCGGGCCCGGTGCTCCCCACACGACCCGGGGAGGGGCTCCAGGGCAGTGCCGGCTCCGTGTGAGATGGGGCTCCCTGGAGAACAGCTGTGATCCCTTTCTCCATGCGGATTCCAAAGGCTCCCTGTCTGGGACAGCAGTGCCTTTTGTCCCGGTCGGGTCTGAGGGGATGCGTGGGAAGAAGCAAACGGTGCGGTTTGAAGGGACCAGAAACACCTCTGAGGACGAGGTTTCCAGGAAGCAAATTGGTTTCCATGTTGTCATTTTCCATAAATACCACGTGCACAAACATTTCCATTTCCCCTCGGTAATTTAAGAGCCAGAATATTTCGCACAAACACACACATAGATGAAGCTTTTTTTTCCGTGACAACCTGAAAGAAGGGGCTTGGTTCCCTTTGTTTTGATCCCAGTGGCAGCTGAGGGGCTGGTGGCAACAACTCCCTGTTGGGAATAATTATCCCTTCACACCTCTGCATCCTTCTCCAGTCCAAGCCTCCTCTGCACCCTGTGAGGGGCCATCCTGTCCCCTCCCCTTCACTGCTGGGCTCTGATCCACACCCTCACCCCATGGGCAGCTCCTGCTGCTGCTCTCCCCTGGAAAACCCTTCCCATACCATCAATGGAATGTCTGGCACCATTTGGGAATGGGTAGCCAGTTATAAAATATACACAAAAAATTATAAAATGTATGCATATAAAATAAAATGTAGCAATGTGATGTGGCTGAGTTATGGCATTGGAGAGCACACGGGGTAAGCAGTAGGTGGTGGTACCTAAAATTAAAGTTGTAATTTAAGCTTTTGCCTAGAAGTACGTTTTCTGTGTTTAGACTTCCTAAAATAAAGATCCTGTTAATGCATATCCTATTGTGACATCCTGTGGTTAAACACAGTATTACAGATACTGTCAAATCACAATTTTGGCTGCAAGAGTGCATAAAATTACATTCTATGGAATGAACAGCAGTAACTCATACCTACATTATTCAGTTTGGCCAAGGAGCCCTGATCTCCGTAAACTTCTCCATGATGAGAAACCACATCGGGCCAAACATTAACAGGAGATAACACAGATATTTGTTCTGTATTGGCCAGAAATTACAACTTCCCTTTCTTACAAAAGGCCTACAACTCAAAGTGTCAGTTGCTGACCTGCCAACCCTGTGAAGGACCATAAATCCACATTTCCTCCTTAAGCATTTGTAGTCCAAGAACTAAGCCTTGTTCAAAGAGAAATAAAAGGCACAACAGACTTTGCACCACAGCAGTGCCCACCCCCCAACTCAAGGCTGTATAAAACACCCATATTAACTGCACTTATGCTCATGTCTCTCACAGTATCATCAAAGGCTGTTTTTAACAGGTCAAGAAACCTTCTGCTCCGCCAACTACTCATCCTCCCAGCAGAAGAGCTTTGGACACTCAAGAGCTGCATGGGATTGAAAGGACTGCAATTACCCTCCAGTTAGTCCTAAGGCAACACTCCAGCCCAGCAGCTCCAGTGTGCAGTGGAATGGCTCCAATGACACATGAAATTGAAGTCTTGACCCCCCCGACATCATCAGTAAGCCTTGGCATTTTTCTCACAATTAGCTGGATGAGAGGTCTACTTAGATCTCAGCTGGGGAATTAGCATTGTTCATTACCAGCACATTTCCATTCCATCAACCTGCAGTATTTCAGGCCTCAAGTGAAGCAGCTGGGTATTCAGGCAGTTTTAAAGAGCCAGGACTGCTGATCAGGATAATAGATGGAGCATTGTCTGTTATGACTTCACTTGTTTAAGCTTTTCAGGAAGACAGCAAGAATATCCTCCCTAAACAATGCTGTACTTTAGCCTCATTCCCATCACAGGAGACACAGTTAATGCTACTTCTTCTTGCTTCCTTTCTCCCCCACCCCCCAAACTGCAAAATACACCCTGCACATCAAAGTTTCTGTTTAAGGGGCAATAAATGATGAATAATTATGTTGTGCATGCCTTTGTGAGCACAAGCCTTCAATGAATTGTTCAGGCAGGGCCTAGAAATAGTGGGTATGAGTTATAAATCAAGTACTTCCAATGGCATTCAGAAACCAAAAGGAAGCCTATCTAAAACTTGCTTCTTGTTGGTGTTGTTTGGCACACAGAACACTGCACTGTTTGCCACATCACCTCTAAAAGGATTGAGACATATGACACTCACTTGTATTTCAGATTTTCAAATAATGTTGGCTTGGAAAGGGTGACAGTTTATTGAATGCATGAAATAATGATACAAAAATAAGTTAATTGCATAGAAATTTAAAGAGATAGAGAAAATATTAACTTTAGACAGAGGTTTGATCCAGATGTGAAGAGCCTTCACTATCTGCACCTGAAAGACATAAGAATGCACTGTAAGGATTACACAACTAGAACTTCCAGTCACAAGGAGATACAACATGCCAGGGAAGGACTTGGGCCATTTATTTTATTTTAATTCAGGTGTTTGCTATGCTTTCCTCAGCACTCTGATGACACACCATTTTTCCATAACTTGCCCAAGCCTCACACTCAGCAGGTGTGGGAGACCAACCTGCAGCTACAACGATTTGATATCCTAATGCTTGTGTCTATGTTTCTACTTAATTCACTTCAGTATAGAGAAGTAGAGATTTACTTGTGCTGTTCCTCTGCTGAAGCCCTCTACTGCATTCCCAACACCAATTACAGGTCAGCCACCAACTTTAGAACAGAGATATAATAGTGGCACCGTGATGACACCAGCCTATTTTTAAGCAATATTTGTCTCTTCCCCTTCTATATCTGGTACCTGTTGTGCCGGAGATTCCCATTAGATGGCACTCCAATTGCTCCCGGGGACTTGAAGGCAGTTTGAGAGGCTCTCATCAGAGCTGCATACCTACAAACAAACACAACCAACCTCAGCATCTATGCACTCTGCCTTCCAATTTAATCATCTGCATCTGTCACACAAGTCTCATAGTCTTATTGCACAAAACAAAAAAGATATATCTGACTCCAAGAGACAGATTTTTATTAAAATCAAGCTTAAACTTGGCCTTTACTGTATTGATTGTTCTTGGTTAAAACCAAGGTGCTGGGCAGAGATTTAGGATCCTAATATTTAGATACAGACTCCAAAGAGGACTCAAGTTGGCCAGTGCCTTTTCCCATTTAGGAGCCACTGACACAGGTAAGCTTGGGAGAATTTAGAAAAGCATTTGACAAGCTTTTCTCTTGGCTCACAAATTTTCAAATAGGAAATCATGGCTATTTTATTGACATGACCAGTAGTTTGCAGAATTCCTTATCTGTCCCAGCTCCCCACCAACCCCCAATACCAGCTCTGAAATTTTCAGCTTACCCTGCCTTGGACAGGGGGTGGCTGCTCCCTCTGCAGTCGTGATCCAGCGGATGCCGATGTTTTATACAGAAGTTGCCACCGCACTGATCACAAAGCACCTTCATCATCTCTTTCCTTTTGCAGCCTGGCTTTAAGCACTTGTTTGTGAAGATCTAAGTAAGAGAGGACGGGAAGTTGGCGATGTTTGCTTTCTGTGAGCAGCCACCCAGGCCATGACCAAGCTGAAGCACAAACACTCAAGCACCCTTAGAATGAAGGTGAAACAGGGCAAGTTTCTACACATTCTGCTCTCACAAGTCCTCACTTCACAAGCATTGGGAAGGCATAGTTTAGACTTCAACAGCAGCTTCCTTACCCTCTGCTTTTGCTGTGCTGGATTGTATTTGCAGTCCTTATCCATGTGGGCTCCAACCACAACATCTGGTATTTCCCCCTTCTGCACAGGGATAGGTGTGTTACAGAGTGGGCACACTGGGACCTGCACATTCTAAGAACACACACCACAGATTAGAATCACAGAATCATAAGATCATTTATGTTAAAATAGACCTTTAAGACAATCAAGTCCAACTCAAATTTTTTTCTGTCTTTCTCCTTCCCTTACCCATGGGTGATAGAAGTGTATTCACAAGTGTTTCATCTTCTCATTCATTAATGGTTTTAAAGATACACTTCACAATGGTAACCGCAAATCATTTTCCAAAAAACAAAGAGACATGCCTTGCCAAATCAATTTGTAGAAACATATTTGCTAAGTTGACTTGAAATATCCTCCTGGGTTTTCTGGAATTACAGCCTTTGAACTTTTCAAAGCCACAGAGAACAAAGTTTGGCCCTGCTCACTCTATTTATTTCATCTGTAGTTTCATGTTTGCTGTCTGTCAGCTTAAAGAACTTGGACTGCAGGAAGTTTTAAGCCACAATACATTACTTAAAATTTAAAGCACTCCTCTCTGGGAAAATGCAGTGTAAGTGAAAGAATCTAGCAGCACTGATCTCTGAAATGTTATGTTTCCATATATTTGAAATTCAGATGTATAATTAACTTGCATCTTCTGGTTCTCCAACCTGCTTTTATTGAAACCACAGGTCAGGTTTCAGAGCAGCCTTTATAAATGACTTAGCAATTCTGCAGGGTCAATTACTGACTCACATACAGGAACTTACCTTCTTGTAGGCAGAGCTGCATTTGTGGTCATCATAACGGATGTGATCTTTACAGAAGACTTCCCCACATGCATCACATTTCAGAGGAAGGAAATCTGGGAGAACAAAAGAAGAAAACAGGTTCTCATGGAGCAGAGTCAATAGCTCTAAGTTTTTCTTGTTTTTCTCAACAGTTAGACGAACATAAGCCACAAATATCTCAGGAGCAATTTGAATACAGAGACTTCAGTGAAGCACTAGTCAAGAGCTTAGAGCTACAGCACAAATCCAAAGCCCACACTCAAAAGTCTTTTCATTCTTTAAAAAACATCCTTTAACAGTTTAACATGCACAGCACCAAAGTACACCAGGTTCAGTCCTTTCCCTAGAATTACTGGAATGGGAACTACAGCAGCAGCACTGGCATCGGCCACTATCCACAGCACCCCCGCACAGCCTGGGGGCACCGCACCGGCCCCTCACCACAAGCTGTCGCTCCCTTACAAGCCCCACTCTACCGGGTGCTGCTGGCACCGCCATCCCTCCCGGGGCAGCCCCGGCAGCCGGTCCCCGTCTCACGGCTCCATCCCGTGGCCGCACTTACCCAGCTGTTTGCAGGAGCGCTCCGAGCAGTGCTCGCCCAGCCACGGGAGCTCCATAGCGCGGCGGGACCCCGGGCACAGGCACAAAGCCTGAGCACAGTCGCGGAGCCCGGGCTCGGTCACAATCACGGCCCCGCTCCCGGGCTCGGCCGCCGCCCCCGCGCCTTTATCACCTCGCGCTGACTCACCGCGCGCTCCTGCTGAGTCACACTCCCGCCGCCGCTGACGTCACGGCCGCCCGGGCCAATGGCCGTCGCCTCTTGTGCGCGTGCTTGGAGAGCGGCCAATGGGCGGCCGAGGGGAGGGAAGTGCTGAGTCATGGTCGGGGACGGGGGCGGGGCCTGAGGTTGGAGGTGGGGTTGAAGGGGGGGATGAAGATGAGGTTGGAGATGGAGAGAGTAATGGGATGGGAAAGGGTTTTGTGCAGCAGGGCTTGGGGCAGCCAAAAAAACCCCAGGGCACAGAGATGAGTTCAGTGTTGGGGGAGGAGGGAGCGGTGATGAAGACAAGGATTCCCCAAAGAACTGTGTCCACACGACACAGGCATTCCCTGTTGTACAGGCAGTCAAAGGTGGGACTGTCCTGGCAGTGGGACACAAGTCTCAAATGAGGGAGAATGACACAGACACAGGAAAGCCCATGTCGGGCTGGTTTGCTCCAGAGAACACTCAGCCCTTTGCCTCTTCTGTTTTTATTTCACTTTTTCATCAAGACTTTGGCTGCTGCACCATCCCTCTCGATTGTGATGCTTAACTTATGTTACTTCCAAACTTCAAAATAAATTCAGAGAGCTCAGTGAGAGCAGGTGTTCTGTCATAGCAGGTTGATGCTCAGGGCCCCACTGTAGGACTTCAGGATGTGCAGACTGGTTGGGGTGGACAAGCCTGAACTGCAGCTGTGGGTTTGCACAAGCCAAACAAATAAAAACTTTCCCAGTTGGTCTCTGGTTTTAAATGCTTATCTCACTTTGACAAGGCACCTTGAGATCAAGGTGTATTTTAGAAACGTTGATCTTTGAAGACATGTAACAACCGGGCTTCACACAGAGCAGATGAGGACTATTGAGTTCATGACATTTGTTACAGGATTGAGAAATGCCAAACTGTTGTTCTGCCCCTGCCCTTCCCAGAAAACACCTGACTTTCTGGTAGTACATGACTCAGATGCAGAATGGAACCATGAGGTCAAAAAGGAGCTTTAGGAAATCAGGTGCTGACTGATTGCAAAGGCCAGTTTGTGCTGTCCAGCTCTGGGAATGGCATGTGCCACTCCTCCATCTTCCATGTCACCCGCCCACAAGGCATTCATGTGACTCCTGCTGTGTGTGCCAGATTACTGCTGACCCACTTGGTGAGCTTCCAACAGCACAGTCCTGCTGGATTAAATAATACCATGTCATCAGCCAGACACTCTTCCCAGTCTTCCCACTTAAATTAATTTTTTCCCCTGAAACCATAAAATTATCAAATCTTCTCATTTAAAGCTCTTACTTCACAGAACAACTGCACTGAGAGACCAAGCAGACCAAGTCCTGACTGTGGAGATTGATGTGAGAAGAGACCTTTTGGGTCATTCAGTTCAACTGTGAAACATATAACTACTTCATGAAATTCCCTTCATAAATAAACTAAACCCAATGTTAAAAATTGATTCCTATCATGATATCCCACATCTTCTCTGCTTTCATAAAAAAACAAACAAACAGCTTCAGGATTCCACTGTAAAAGTGTCCCTTCTGAGCAGTGTTGTCCTTTTGTTTATGTAGTTTCTTCTCATTCTGTTTGTACAACCAGCAGGTGAAGGAAACAGACTGCCATTGCTGTGACTGTGTAAGAACCACCATTGTCCAACTGTGTCCTGGAAGTAGATTTCATCAGATATTACACAGTCCATCTGCTGATGATCCCATCCTTGGGCTGCAGCTTCCCTTCTCCTGTGGCAGAATCTGCCTCTTGAGTCAGGTTTGATGCAAACCCTTGTGGTCTCAAACCCAGGGAGAGCTTTAATTCTCCTACAGTGCTCCTTTTGGCACACAGATCTGCCTTGTACTTGACAACACAGTCATGCAGTGTCTTCCACCAGGGTTCTTTGGCCAGTAGCACATGATTCAAAGGATTTCCCTTGCCTGAGCTGAGCCAGCTGACTAGTGTGTGCCAGCGTGGAGGGGGACAGCCAGAGCATGGCACTCTCCACTTTGCTTGTTCTTCTGACTTGATTCTGGCAGCTGGGGGAAGGGGAATGTTAAAAGAAAAGGAGGAAACAGCAAAAAATATCCAGACAGTAATGGGAAGTCCAGTTATCCAGTGTACTTCAGGAGCTTAGCTCCATTATGCATCTATACAACAGCTTCATTATACCATTTACACAACACTCAAAACCCTGGGAATTTAAAGAAAATCAGATGCCCTGCTGAGCTCACAGGCTGAATTTCTCTCATACAAAACACCTATCCAGTGCCTGAGAGGAGTGGGACCGCAGCAAAGGCTTGCCAAGAGGCAGCAGGGTGAGCTAAGCAGAGAGGAAGAAGTTGGTGTCTTTGCTGGCTGGCTGATGCTGTCCTGCAGACTGGAGAGCTGCTGCCAAAGGGATCATGTTTTATGGTGGGGAAGGGAGGAGTTTGCGTATGGATAACAACAGAAATGGCTCTGCGCAGATTAGATGCTCTTAAGGAAGACTGTAAATCCCAAGTCTGGAAACCCACATAGTACAGGCAGCCGTCTTAATAGAAATGAGGATTAGAAATTAGCTGAGGTCTTCAGTGATATTTTTAGAAGGTTGCTCCTGACAGGTTAGGCTGCTGAGAACCAGAGGAAAGTGCCGAACCCTGTATTACTTGGGAAAGGATCACACAGTGCAGTGTGTGATTAGAGGCTGGCTAGCTTAGCAACAAGGGGGATAGGTGGGTTAGGGCTGATTCGGGAGGAATTAGCAAGGGAAATTGCTTGAGAAGCAGAATTTGATTAGGGGCAGCCAACATGGATTTATGAAAGGAAAGCTATGTGTAACTAACTTGCTGGAGTCTGAGGGAGGTACCGTTCCACGGGAGCCTGCGGTGTGTTAGTTTTATATAACCTGATCTACAAAGGGAAGGCCTGGCCCTTTTGCCACCAGAGTGGTGATGCTGGGTGGGCTCTCTCCCTTGTCTCTGCACAGACTCTCTGCCTCCTCTTTCCCCATCAATCCATTCTACTTCCTTTTTAGTTTTTTTAGGGAGGAGGACTATTGCTTTTTCACTTGTCCCATGCTTCTCTTCTTTGTCCTTCCCTTCCTTTCCCTCCAATGCATGGGATTGCTTCTTGGTGGGGTATTAAATGCCACTGTCTACCCTACCACACCAGCATGGTCTGCCTTAGGACTTGCACTGTATCCTAAACGGGGGAATAAAACACCTCTGAAGAGGATCACGCTTTCATCAGCTTCATGGATAATTGTTCCTTCAACCAGGACCCTCAAGAGTCATTATTTTGGAGAAGCCTAAAGTTGCTCTGAAAATCCTTTGGCAGCCTCAGATCTGTACACCACTGACCTCCAGTATCACCAGTCCAGCCTGGCAGAGGCCAAGCATGGTAACAATGACCGAAGGAGACTTGACCCAGATGAAGGGACTGTCACATTGCTCAGAAGAGAGAGAGGTCCTCAAAAGCCATCCCTGTCCGCTCTGTAGTGGCAGCTCTAATTGCAAGGCTGGAGAAAGTCTGTGCTGCTTTTCAATGCCATGGCTGGTACGATGGAAACCCCAAAAAGGACAGCCCAAGGTCAGCTCGTGCTGCCAGCCTGTGAGTCCAGGGGATATCCATGGGATAACAGTGGAACAACTGTCCAACATCACAGCCAGCTACAGACAACATGGGTGGGGAGCCAGGGATGTGGTTTCTTCCTTTCTCTCGGGGGGTTCTGTTCCCATCACCCTGGGTTATGACAGGCAACACAGCACAGAGATGCCCATGGACAAGACATCCAGGTCCATCTGCCTCCTCTTCACCTTGTGTTCCCCAAACCCTTCCCAACACCATCCAGAAGACAAAGACAAACCCCCTGTCCCTGGTATCCCCAGGGCCACCTCATTGCCTCTGATATTCCTGCACCAGCATCCTGCCTGTTGCTCCAGCTGCAGAGTCACTGCTGTGGAATTAACATGCAGGTGACTCCAGCTCACATTTGCCTTTTCCGGGTCTCTGAACTCCAATCCCAACATCCTGCTTTTCAGCTCATAATTTTGTACCAGGCTCTTAAAACTGAATTTTATTTTTATTGCAATGACCCTGTGGTGCTGCCAGATCCCTCTGTGGAGGAGACATGACATCTCCATTACATAGCTCAGATAAGTGTCTTAAAGAGACCACACACAAAGGAACCTAATGGTACCTATTTTTATTAGGTTTATTACAGGAGGGGAAGTAAAGCAGTCCGATCTCCCCACAGGATACTCCGTTAACAGCAGCAGACAGAGAGGAGAGATCTGTGGAGGCGGATCGGTTTTCCAAGAATATTAGCTACTGCTGCTCTAAAATTAGAGTCTAGGGAGAGCAGACAGGTTGACATAATTGAAAGGGCTGTCTTATGGGATGACATAGTTAAACGAGTCCATGATCAGCTTTAGAGTGACAGCTCAGCGACTTCTTCTAATCCTCAAAGGAGCACTAAGTTGCGAGGCTGTGATTTAACTAGTCCTGGATCTTATCTTGTGATGATGTCAATATTATTAGAACCCGTTTCTAAAGAGATGCCTCCAAAATCACTGTACATGAACTGACTGGCTTTACAGGCACGATTCTCCTCCAGCTTTGCTCTGCAAATCTCATAGTTGATACAAACTCTCCTCTGCTGCCCTTCTTATGTACCCAGTTCCCTGTGGGCTGGGCTACAGGGGCAGACCCAGAAACCAGATTAAGAACCTCATTTCAGGATGGATCTGAAAAATGTCCTTCAGCCGCCCATTTTATTCAACATAATTTAATAGCAAACACAAACTAACAAAGTTAGAGGTGAAATATAATAGCAGGAACCCCATAAAAAGTAACCTAATCTGTAAGATAAATAGACAACACTTTAGCCTGGGGAGATTGCAAATAAAAGAGAAATATGAGCAGAGCCATTCTCAATTCATAACTAACTTTAAAGAGAAATAATGAAGATGAGTTCTCCAACTTTTAATGCCCTAAGATTTTTCTCAAAAAACAAAAACAAAACAAAAAAACCCCAAAAAAACAACAAAAAGGATTTTTAATATTTTCCTCACACACTCTCACAAGGTAGATTTCCACCAGCCAAATTCCCACACAAGCAGACATCCATCTCAAATGGAATTGGTTTGGAGGGGCCCTACTGCAATTCCTGATGGAACAAGAAACATCAGGGATGGAGCTCTTCTGAACCTTCATGCTCTCCATTGCCTTTGGTGGCCACCTCCTGCTGCCTTATTTTGGGTGCACACCCACGGCCTTCATGGTGGCATTAATCTGACATTTATTATTTTAAGGTTTTTTAGCCATTTTCTGTTAGTGCCTATTTTAACTTCAAAGGCCGGGGCTTTCTGAGCAGCCTAACGCATTTAGGCACCTAAATCCCATTGAGTTTCAAATGTGTATCAGCCCTTAGGCTCCTTGGCAAATCCTTGCTAAGTGCCTAAGGGCTCATCTCTGCAGCCACTGTTACACTGCTGGATTTACACAGATACCATTACACCAGCATGAGCTCACTTCTTCAATAAACCAGTCTCTTGTTTAAAACCCTCTTTCTAAACAATGAAGTAAACTGGAAAGTGCCTCTTCTGATGGCTAATTTTTGGTGATATATACCTGCAAAAAATCTTAAAATATCTCCTTGGGTTATATTAAAAAAGAAAAGCTTTGCTTTAAAGACTGAACTTCAATTCGAGACCAAATGCACCTAATCCCAGCTCATGGCCCTACAGGGAAAATCTCAGATTTGGTGTTTTATAGGTAAACCCCACCATATCTCCCACTGTTTATGATACCCACTATGTCTTCAACCCAATTTTAGAGCATCAAGGAAGGAGTTATATAGGAAGAATTAAGCCATTTGCTTTGCTATTTGGGAGTGTCCCAACCCAAAAGGAAAGAGCACAGACAGCAGCTGAGCTGGAAATGGGACAAGTACAGAGGGAACATACCTCTGAAAAGGCAGTCCCAAAGAGTGGGAAACATTGCAACAGCATTTCTAATAGTAGTGGAAAAATAAATCCCTTATTAGGTGATTTGTGGTCACAGATCAAACATTAATGTCTTACCTAGCAGAAAACAGATTAGAGGTCTCCCTGACAGAATTCCTAGCATAACAATTGTCTTTTTATCAAGTCCATACTGCGAACAGCATGACAGGACCCAGTCCATCACTACTGAGCCCCACATTTTTAGACACTACCATGATGACATCAATTAGGAAGGGAAGTTAGACCCCAAATCCTCCTTATTAATTGCATTGGGGTTTTTTTTAATGAAGGCATTTCATTAAAAACAGAGACTCTATCCTTAAGTACTTCATCTGATGATGATTTAGTAACACTGCCAAACCCCAGCATTGTCTTTATTTTCCCTAATTTTATGTAGTTAAAAGAAGCTCCATTTCTTTTCCCCATTTTGTAGCACTAAGAAATAAACCTGAACCCTCATAAGAGGGATTTGGTTTATGCTTTCAGCACAGGAGGGGACCAAACCCATTTCTGGTGCAGATGAGTGGGTCAACAGGGGAGGGTGGGCAGGGGAGTCCTGGCAGAGCTTGAGTACCAAAAGGAAAAAGATAGAACCAGGGTGGGAATAGTGAGCACGGAAAAAGACCCCCTTAAATCATGTGTTCATAGTGGGCAGACGGCCCTAAAGAAGTATCTCTGAAAGCGATGACTCTGACCATGAATTTGAGTTCATACCCTGCTTTGCAGCTGGTACTGGGATTAGTGGGTAGAACAACAGTTTTAGCTATTCCCCTTGTTTGCCAGAGGGTGGTCCATCACCCTTTGGTCCCAACAACCTACTTACTGGTGGCCTTTACCAGCCCACGGTGCAGCCACATCGTTGAAGGGAGCAGCAGCCCTGGAGGTGGTGGAGCACCCATAAAGTGATACTCCCTTTGGAAAGCTGTTCATCCCTCAAGGACAAGAACGCGTGACACTTGGAGCCGCGTGCCACGAGGTGGCACCATGTCCCTGCTAACCCGAACAGCAGGGTCACATCTGCGGCCACTCAGCTTCTGCAGGACCCTGCTCACCTGGCAGGCCTGGTCCTCCAAACAGCTCCATCGCTGAAATCCTCCTTGAGCTTTTCTTTTCGGGGAGGAGGGGGTTAAACAACAAGGCAGCTATCCCTTCTTCAAGACCCAGCTGAGGGAGGAGGTGGTGCCCTGTGCCATGGAACATCCTCACAGTGAGACCGCTTACATGTGAGAGCTCTCTGCACCTCCTGAGAAAATCTGGTCACCTCACAGTGAGAGGGCACAAGGTTTGCAGCGCTGTGGTGCCATCTGCCGCGGGTTACAGCTCTCTGTCCCTGCTGGCACAGGCGTTTGTTGGCACTGAGAGAGGTGTCAGTGTCACAATGATGGTTGTGCCTGTCTGGTGTGTGCTGACCTGTCGGTGTGCAATAGTTGTGCCCCTACCCTCCAGGGACCTGCATGCAGGAGAGCTTGTTTCTCACATAGAGCTTGGTCATAGAATCATAGAATTGTGTAG
>VYZS01096669.1:0-43665 GCA_013400695.1 Neodrepanis coruscans
AAAAAACCCAACAAAACAGTCTTCTCCCTAACACAGACACCTAGCAAGAGAAATAACAGTTTGTCCTTCATCCATCTAACTTTGTGCCATATTTCCAGTGGTGGCCACCAGCAGATGACCACAGGGCAGGAAAAATCCAATCTGTGACAACTGTCTCCCATTTGCTGAAAAACATGTGAATTCTCAGCTAATTTCTTCATGTGAAAACTGCCTTTCTAAGCCATCTCACAGCTCCCAAAACACTCCTGCCGAGAGGAATGGGGAAAGGCTTTGCAAGAGGACCACGTGCCCTGCCTGGAAACCCAGATCACTTCTGCTTCTGTTTAAGAACAGCATTCCCAGGCTGCATTTCCAAGAAGTTTTTGGTTTTACAGCTGTCATGACAGTAATTTTCTCAGCTTTGCAAGGTTCCCTCATATCCTGTTCGAACTGGCTTATCTCTGTTTAGAAGTGATGTTCCTACACGGCATTTTTCAGGAACAGATGTTCCAGCTGATCCCACATTGCAGCTCTCAACGTATTTCAGGGCCCCATTTTGAAATAATTAGTCTGTCATTGTTGAAAGCAATCTAATGGTTGGCTACTTGTTCACTTTTGAAATGAAAAAAAAATGAAATCAGGAGTAATTTAAGATTTATATTTTTTTTCAGATATGCCAAGATGCTCTAAATTTACAGTTCATTAAAATGGCAGCATGTCCTGGTTCAGCTGCTGGTCCCAAGATTTGTTATCTGGAGAAACAAATCTCGGGGCAAAGCAGCTGGCAAAGAGCTCTCCCAGTCCCATGAGTAACAAAAATTGAAAAAAAAAAGGAAAAGAGAATCCTTATTTACACAAATTAAAAGTTAATGGATTAGTGAGGAGTGTTTAGAGCAGTGGCATCTGTAGCTTTTGGACCACAGGCTGCTGTCAACACACACAATTTACTGTGGAATACAGGACAGCCTAATAAATAAGTCCTTAATGGAATCACAGAATCCTAGAATGGTTTGGGTTGGAAAGGACTTTAATGCTGATCCAGTTCCAACCCACTAAGTGGGACACCATCCACTAGTCCAGGTTGCTCCAAGTTTCATCCAACCTGGTCTTGAATATTTCCAGGGATCAGGCATCCACAGTTTCTTGGGCAGATCCTCTGGAGAAGATTGGAAACACCCAATCATGTACCCATGGTTGTGATTCCTGTCATCTGCAGGCAATGGCCTGGGCACCATCCAGGCACTGATGCAGGGAATCACAAGATGCATTAAATGGCTTTGGTGCTATAAAAGCCAAAGGAGCCCATGCAGATTTATATCAGCAAATAATTTGATTCCCCACATTAAGCACATTAATACCCACAAAAAAGGAACTTGCAGTCCACTGTAATAAAATTATCCCCCTTTGATCTCATTGAGATTCCTCCAGCCTATTTCCACTCAGAGAAAGTGATCTCATGGTCACACAAATCCAGACCAAAAGGAGTGAGCACCCAGCACAGAGCCCATATGTCACCAACAAGCCTCCCCTGCTCATCTCTACCTGCTTTGCACCTTCCCTGGTGTGATTTGTAACCTTGTGCACCTTTGTCACCTGTTCCTTGTCATGTCCCTTTTTCCTTCGAGCAACCTGGTCTAGAGGAAGGTGGCCCTGCCCATGGCAGGGGGTTGGAACAAGAACATAAGATCCCTTCCAACCCAAGCCATTCTGTGATTCCCTTCCCTTCAGAGATCCCACACAGAGGGACGTGGGTGGATGAGCCAAGCCCAGGCTGGCAGCCCCCGTGGTTGACACTTCCTGGCCAGCACAGGGTGCAGTAACAAGGAAGGTGGCAACAAACCGAGTTTCCAACATGGAGCAGCTGCCAGGCCACGTGTCCCTGCTGACACACAGCCTGGCAAGGACAGGTCCAGTCTGCCAGGACCAGGCTGAGCAGGAACAGCATCTCCAGGAGCAGGCTGAGAGCCCAGGCAGGAAGAGCATCTCTGGTGACAGCTCAATAGCAGCAGACGGAGATGGGAGACGAGCTGAGTGTCAGGAGAGGGCTTGTAACAACCACGAGCTTCAATTAACTGAAAACAACAGAGACTGCCTGAAATAAAGCTCCTTCTCATATCAGCCAACACTCAAGGCAATGGCATTTTTGACTATCAAAGCAAAAACTGAAAAGCTTTTGCTCTCTGTGGTTGCTCACAGATCTTTGCTGGGAAGTTATGCTGCCACTCACAATTTTAAGGAGAGAAATGCTTTTTCAGGCTCCTGGAAGGACCACACAGCACAGACATGCCTGAGCTATTCCTAGGTATTATATATGTGTATCAGATGCCAAACAAATGAGTAAATTTTACTTTCAAGCAAGGAGTAGCTGAACTGAAGGGCAGGAGTGGAGCAGTGAAACGCTTGCAGGGACCACTCCAGGCCACTTCTAATTCAAATACACATTTAGCAGCCAACAATCCTTAAAGAAAGGTTGGAAGATGATGTTTGCTCATTCAGAGTCTCCCAGGACAGTGGTCTTAGTGGAAAGTGACCCTTGGGCTGGGCTCATCTCTACTACCCCTGATCCCTGCTATCCAGGAATGCTGAAGGGAAAGACTTGCCTTACCCCAAAGAGGAGTCTCCAAGAACAGAGGTGACTCACATCCTAGAGAGCCTGTTCCAAAAACCACAAGAAGCTGCAGGGAGATAGCAGAGATCTGGACACCTTCACTGCTCAGCAAACTGAATCCCACCCTCAGCAGAGACACAGCAATAGGAGCCCTGTCCAGGGGTTACCCTTTACATACACAGAAATAGTTGTTTTGCACTGAAAGGCAAAGCATGGATCCAGCACTTATTCCCCCTGGGATATTCCTATAAGGTTCATCACTGATTAAAGTGATTTTAGCTCCCAGCACCCCCCAGACTGGCCTTTTTGCCTCTGGGTTCTTGCACATACCCAGGGGTGCAGCAGGCAGGGACTGAATTCTCAGGTTATAATTCTTGGCTGTGTTCTTTTAACTACAGCGAGGCACTGGCAGAGCCCAGTGCACTAATTCACCTCCCTGTAAACATGATTATTTTAAATGAACTCCAGACGAGGTTTAACTGTAAAAACATCCCCAGTTTTTGTAGCATTTTTAAGCGTTCAGCTCAGAGTTGTTTTTGTTACAGCAAAAACTTACTTTCTTCAGCTCACAAAGAGTATTTTCAGAATTAAGGATGCCCAACACTACCCCAGCTATAACATGAAAGTCACAAGTCTGAAAGTTAAGCTGCAGTGGGATTTCAGAGTCAGGATTTTCCCTTTCTCAGCCGCTGTTCCTCTCCTTACAAACAGAAATGCTTTCTGGTTTCAGAGCCAAGCTGAAGAGAAGTGAAAACAGTAAGAGGTATTCACTTGGCTGCGTTTCTTTCAGTGTTTCTGCTGTGGGGTTCCCATTACAGCTTGCAAGAAGTGGCAGAGGAACATTGTGTGTACATGAGGAGAGCTGTACTTTCACTTCCAGGAGGCAGCAGATTAAAGAACTGCTGGTCCTTCAGACAGAGAAAAATAACATCTTGCCAGTTGTGTTTATTTGTAGGGCCCCGTGATTTATGCCTTCCCATTTGTAGAGGGGTTGAGAGAAATGGCTCACGTGGGCTCTGTTTAGATAATCCCTGAGGAAATACAGAGTACATCAAGCAGGGAGAGATAGGGTTTGTTCTTGTAGATGAGAGAGGCTGGGAAATGGCAGGGAGATGTGAGATTTCCTCAAGATTCTGGAATGAAGTTCAAGACTCTGATTTTCTGAGAAGATTGAGTGTGGGTTGTGAGAATGAAGCAATTAAGATAACAACACAAATAGTTCAGGTAGGCAGGGATGAACAGCCCTGTGCTGTTATTTACTGACCCAGTGCAGAGAAAAACATGAAGAGTTACTCCCTCAAGGATCTTTACCCGTCAAACAGTACAAGGAAAAGATGCAAAACTGTTGCATGAAAGGGGAATCTGTCACCCTCTGACTCACACTCCTGCTCTTAGTTTTCCTCAAGGATGCCTCTTCGTGGCACCTCATCCCTCTGCACCCGTCTGGATTTAGCAGGACTTGCAGAAAACCAGACATTGTAGTTCCTATAACGGCCTGTAAGAACCTAAACAAACCCCCCAGCCTTCCCAGCCCTGAAAAACATCCTTATGACAATTAGAAAAGGCAAGAATGTGACTGCTTTTAAAAAGAAAACACTTATTGCAAAGACGGCTTCAGCTAATTGATCTGGGGAAACAAAGCAGTGCTAAAGGCTGAGATGGATGGGGCTTGGAGCAACCTCGTCTAGTGGAAGTTGTCCCTTCCAACCCAAACCATTCTATGATTCAAAAATCAGCTGCTGGAAGATGCAACAGCACAGCAGCCCCAGCACAGCACAAGAAATCCCCCTCAGCCTTGAGCTGCAAAGCTTAAGGGCCAGAGGAATCCCTGACTCTTCAGCACCTGGCACTGCACTGCCTGGAAAGCTGCTTTAAACACTTGGCATGAACAGACCTAAGTGCTCTTTAAGCAGATGCTGGGATTCACAGCAAGTACCACGTTTGATCCGTGGCTCAGTGCCTGCTGCTCTGCCATAGGTGCTGATTAAGGAAACACAGCAGGGAAGGAGCTTCGACTCTGCAGTATGGAAAGGGAAGATGGTATTTGTGTGACAGATGCAGGATGGTGAATGCCCTTCTCCAAGGGCACATCACACAGGAAGAGCACAATTTTCAAGGCTGTCAGAATAAAAAGAAGGGGGTAAAAAAAATGACAGGATGCCACTCACCCAGCAAAATCCTCTGTCACTGCAAGAAGCATCTCCCAGAACTTATTAAAAATAAGTCCTCGTTTCAGTGGCAAGATTTTTCCATGGTGATCAAATAGTTGTCTGTGCAGGTGATAACAGGCTGCAGGGGAAGTACAAGTGTACCTATATTAAGGAACAGACTCCAAGCAGGGGAGACTTTTTCGTCTGACAGTAAGTAATTGGAGTGCTGAGAGAGTAGAGCAGGGCAATGACCCCACCTGCACGGGGAGCTCTGCCAGTTCAAGGCAATATGAAGTGTTAGCAACTCTACTTTGCAGGGCTGGGCACCCCTGCCAGGAAAAGACAGAGCTTAGAGAGTAGTCTGAAGAGTCCAAGTTGCTGCCCAGGGCAGGCAGGATGAAGACAAGCAGTTTGCCCTCCTCCCAAACCTCCCTCCAACAGTTGGTCAGACTTCCAGCTCATTGACAAACTAGACAACAGCAGGATTGCTACTTTCTAACTGGGTTTAGTTTTTTTGATTTTAGTAAAGGTCTTTGCTCAGCAGTTGCTCATCTCTGCAAATGACTGATTTTCACATCCCTTCCCAGCAATTTTTTTCTGGGAACTGCACTGTTCCTGCAATAGCAACCTTATGGGAAAGAACCCCACTGGCTTTAGTTCAAGGCATTTCAGGGTCTTCACATCCCCTTTCAAAGTCCTCAACAACTTCAGTGCAGGATCCATCAGCCTGGAAGACCTTTGGGATGACATTTGATCAGAACGACGATGATTCTCTGCCCCAAGCTTTAGAGAGGGGTTTGAAAAAGCACCTCTTCCCAAAGTGGCCCTTTCTTGGACTGGAAATACTGGGGAATTACCTCCTCTAAGATCAAGGCACCTCACAGGCTTCTGATCCCATTTCCCATTTGAGTTTTCTCTTTCTGGTTTTAACCTAAATATGAAGCAACGTATAGGCAACAAAATAACCCCTGAACTAAAGCAGTCCCCTGTCTGCACTCACCTCTCAAGGCAGAGAATGAGAGGAAAAGACAAAAGCAGGCTTCCCATTCTACCCAAAATATAGCAAAAGCTGTAGACATGGACACAGGACTTGTGGGTTTGTGTTATTGCCATCACAGGAGCAGGGCCCAGGCCTTATTCTGGCCTCTGCTGAGCTGGCCACACCATCACAGTGAGATTTACATCATTTTATTTGAGATTTATTTGAGACTAGAAAAGCGTCCTGTTGCAGTTCCCTCACCTGGCTCAAGGACACCATAACATCGAGATTTGGAGAAGTGATCTGGCCACATTTGCAGGAGCAAAGAAGCAAAATCCCATCCAAGTCCTGGAAGGTCAGGGAAGGCATCAACACCCAATAGTAACAATTAATATTTTGAGATAACTTATGAAAGACACGATTCTAAATCAGGAATGCAGCATTAAAAAAAAGGGAATAAAAAAGAGATCTCCATGGGAACAATCCTGCCGACCAGGCAAGTATCTCAAAGCTTATACAGTAGCTTTCAGTTCCACACACAAAATTTTGTTGGTCACCCATGAAAAGGATGAACTTCCCATGTCGTATCAATCCCACAGGATACAATCCTGCCTTCAATTCT
The DNA here is from genome assembly GCA_013400695.1 of Neodrepanis coruscans. Lineage (NCBI taxonomy): Eukaryota > Metazoa > Chordata > Aves > Passeriformes > Philepittidae > Neodrepanis > Neodrepanis coruscans. Next base: position 6,339 of record VYZS01096669.1, read on the forward strand.
TGTGCCAAGTGCTAACAGTGAGCTGTCAAACAGGGTTCCAGCTCCTCAGTGGCTACATTTCAGACCAGGATCCAGCAAAACTCGTGCACATGTGTCATTTTACACATCTGAGCAAGTGCTCGATCTGCTGGGAGGAGGTTGGCACACACATCTTTACTCTGTCAGGACAGAAACCTTATCCTGTAGTGATTTGTAAAGCACCTGGGAAGGGCAGCACATGTTTTCAGCAGCTAATTTTGACAGCCTCCATCTCCGAGCTCTGAACAGGAATAACAAAAAATTCACTTTATCCTATTTCCCACAATTCAGATAAGATGAAGCGTGCACATGAAATTTTCCACTTCCTATGCTGAAAACCAAGATAAGCTGAGCAGGGAAGGGTGACACCAGCATCACACAGACTCCAGCTTATGGCTGGAGTCCTTTCCCAGAGCCAGGGCTGGCCTGGGAGCTGGGATCTCCATGTGTCCAAGGAATCTCATAATCTCCCTCTAGATCCACCCACTCCCTTTACCACTGCCACCCTCATCATAGAGCAGCTCTTTCATCTTCAGGAAGGGGAGAGAAGGAAGGAAATAAGCCCTGGATTTTTGAGCACCTCACTTCCAAACTGCCAGATTTTCCCAATCAAAGTCAGAAAAAAATTCTCTGCAAATATAAAAACTTCTGACATTTCAGTTCTGTGCTTTCCTATATTGCCAGTTCAATCCATGAACAAAATCCCCTGTTCTAGTGCTTTCCCAGTGCGAGCCATGAGCAAACCTTACCAGGAATTCAGTCAAACCAAGAAATAAAGCCTGGGGTTTTGGTTTCCACACTACAACCCTGAAATCCAGTAACACCCTCCCTACTCCCCCACCTCTCTGCTGCTGTGATTTAACTGAAAAATAGAGCTGTAAGAGGTGGGTTTTTTTAATACTTTTCCTGGATGGAATTCTATTTGATGCTGTTAAGCTTTGATGACATACCCCAATGACTTGCTTGGAAGAAATCCATTTAGCAAGCTTGCAAATCACACAGTTTCAGCTCTGGGAGTGCCCATGAGAAATGTGCATTTTCAATCATAAAAGCTGTAGAAACAAAATGGAACTTGGAGACACAGACAGACAAATTCCTTATCAAGGCTTGGCTGTGCTCACAGAACATGTGCTTACCATTTCCAGCTCCGGAAAACTACTCAAAGGAATCTGAAATACAAGACTGAATCCAAAAGTAAGAAACAGATAAATTTCTAGAAGATACTTTCTTTTTTTCCCTCCATTTCAGAGTCAAAATGGAGACTCAGATAAAAACTAAATCAACCCTCTCTCTCTCCCAGTTTTTCCTAGGAATATAAATACTTGTAATATGATCCATGGAAAGAGTGCCAGATTTAGAGAGGTCCCCTTATGTTTATGTGGCAGGATACTTTGTTTTGGGGAAGCCTGGAGGAAGGAAAAGCAAACAAAGTTTGCACTTTCTTCACCTCTCCAAAATGCTCTTTGAATGGGAACAGAGGAGGTTGCAGTGGGGATGAAGGATTAGCAGATCCCACTGCCACAGGGTAATCCCCACCAGCAGCAGATGTTTGAAGCCCAGAGCCAGGAACCCAGAAGCTTCCAAAAAATCAGTCAGTCATGACAAGCTGGGGGAGAACACAACCCTATGGGGAATTTTGAAAACTGACTGAAAATCGTATTCACTAGGCATTTCCTGACATAGTTTCCTCAAAACACACCTCATTTCTTCAGGATTCAGTCAATGACAACACCTTTGATTAAATGCAAAAGAAGAGGATTAGAGCAAGATGTGAGATGCTCAGCACTGCAGACAGGAAAACCCAGCACACTTTTTTTCCTGGAGTGATGAGCCAATGGCCTCTCCCACCAGTCAGGCTGTCTCATCCTTTCCTGAGCACTCTCACTGCCTGTGTATCCATCTTCTGTCTCCCATCCCATCCCATCCCATCCCATCCCATCCCATCCCATCCCATCCCATCCCACCCCTCGTTTGTCAGCTCTCTGCATGTTCTTGATCCAATTACTGCCCTTTGTTTAGCAAAACACAGTCCTGATCCAGGCTCACAGCCCTGGGCACATGAACAGCACAGCTCAACTGCTATTTACACTGCAACAAAGGGGAACTAAATTATATATCAGCACCCTAAACCACCCAGCAGACTGACAGAGCCCTTGGAACATGTTTTCATGAAGGTTTCTCTTGCAGGAAAGCTGGTTTAAAGCTCTTTCCCTCCTCACAGCATTTCCTTATTCCCTCACTTGTTCTAGTACAATTACTTGTAGCAACCTGCTGCAGGGTAAAAGCACATCTCCACCATCCCCCAGAAGGCTGCTCTGTTTGTATAAAGCATTGATTGGGTCAACAGTCTGATTTAGAGATCAGGTCCACAGAGAGAGGAGCAATCAGCACAACTGTGCAGACCCTTTTCACACCACAAGGATGTTGAGAAGCAGCTTTACTGCTGGAGACAATGTTTGCAGCACCATACACTGAAATCCAGCTCCCAAAGATGCCTCCTCATAGACTGCATAGTGGGAAGAAATTCTTGGCTGTGAGGGTGGGGAGGCCCTGGCACAGGTTGCCCAGAGAAGCTGTGGATGCCCCATCCCTGGAATGGTTCAAGGCCATGTTGGACAGAGCTTGGAGCAACCTGGGATAGTGGAAGGTGTCCCTGCCCATGGCAGGGGGTTGGAATGAAATGATCTTTAAGGTCCCTTCCAACTCAAACCATCTCATGGTTCTATGATTCTCATTTGTACCTTTTCTAAGTGATGCTGCATTTTGCACAAAGCCTGACACTCTCTCCTCTTTCCAAATGTGCTATTTATGTGTCTGTCATGATAGACAAGAGCACAACTCCTAAAGGTGCTTAAGAGACACCCTTTAAAGTTGAACCCTTGGGATATTACTGACTTTGAAGGGTTGAAGCTCTCTCTCTTTCCATTTACCCTTGCAAGTGCTCCAGCAAATCAACTGAACCTTGTAGTCAATGAGATCAACATAAAACCAAGAAGAACTTTTAATCTTTCTCCATCAAGGAGAGATTAAATCAGTGCAGGCTCCATGAAATAGGAGTACTGGGAACTGTTCACAGTTCTGAGCATCTGCAACAACAAAGTGCCTCTTTGCAGTGAAGCCATGCAGATGAAGTTTTATGCTCCAGCATCACAACATGGTACAAGTCAATCCAAAAGGAGTTATTTTTCCCAAGCTTTTGAGAGATGCCTTCACACCCCCTGTCTTTGAAGGTGCCACAGTATCTCCTCTTTCCCACAGATGAAAAGCTCCAAATGGATGAGGAACAGAGCAAAAGGTGCGTCTGCCCTGCTTGGAGAAGAATTCTTTCCTAGTTTTCCTATTAAAACATGTCTGAATTCCTCTTTTAGAGTTTGTCTGGATGCTGCTTGGAGCAGACAATCCTACCTTCTTCCTGTCACTGCTGGATCAACCTGTTGTCCTGATGGAGGCAACAAAAAATGGAGCAGCCCCTGGGAGGGTGGCACTATGTCCATACACTCCTGCTGTTAACCATCACTGTGGCATTTCTGACTGAGATTAACATGGTTCTGGAGGGCTGAGAGTGCAGGACCTAAATTTCTCTAATGAGAAGGAAAAAAAATTACATTAAAATGTAAACAAATATCCTTACCCACAAAATCTCTCATTCAGACACATTTCAAGATGGGAAAAAAAATCTTGAGGGAAACAAACATCAAAATGCTGAAAAATCCTGGTAATTCTAAAACAGGAAATTCCTCATAATAACACAAATTCTAATGGTCACTTTTACATACAATTTTGAGTAACTGGTTTGTCATACAGTCTTCTAAGGATGAACAGGCTCTGAAGACACCTAGAAACAGTTTTCTTGCAGACTTTGGTTTCAAATATATTTCCCTTTGACAGTATTGATGTGACACTGAGCCAAACATTTTTCCCCACCAGTGAGACAGACCTTTGCAGTTGATTTTAATACCAGTCAGCTTTACATTCACCTGTAATACAATAAATATTTAAAAGACCTTTATTGACTTAAACTCACAGTGATTCTCCAAGAATTTAATTCTATTTGCTTAAAAATATTAGATATATTCACAATCATTGCCTTAATTTAAGATAGTAACAAAATTATAGGAAAAACAGTAAAAAATAAACAGCACTGAGAGAGTGTTCTTTTGATGGAACACCCAGACTATCCCACTAGACAGACAAATGTACCAAGGACAAAAATCTTCAGACAGCAACTGTCATAAACAGCCATAAGCTTTAAAATGTGTTTGTCCCTGAAGAATCTGAATCTCCACATCCACTGCTCACACTCTGTGCTTCACTATCTGTGTTTGTGGCAGGCAGCTGCATTGACACCTTTGCTGCAGAAACTTGAGGATTCAAATGTGGGGCAGTATCCTCTCCTAAAAAAAAAAAAAAAAGAGAGTACAGAAAAAGGAAAATAAAAGTCATTATTTGCTGTCTGTGACAAATGACTGAATTCTACTGAAGTCATCTCCATGTCCCATGGAAATGCAAGTACACAGACACCCTTACTGTCCATAGTTCTGAGACACTTCAAAGGTGCTGCTTTAGCCATCAAAACTCTCCTTATCAGATAACAAAGGGAGGATTTTCTGTGCATATACAGAATCATAGAATCCATGGAATGATTTGAGTTGGAAGGGAACTTAAAGATCATCTCAGAACAACCCTCCTGCCATGGGCAGGGACACCTTCCACTAGACCAGGCTGCTCCATCCAACCTGGCCTTGAAGAATTCCAGGGATGGGGCATCCACAGCTTCTCTGGACACAATCACAAACAGCAAAGCAATACAAGTTGAAGCCTTTGGATCCTACAGAGAAAAACACCCCCTCATGCTTCAGCTGCCCAAAATAGATGTGGGAAATTGTTTTAGCTCTTCCTTATCTCCATCCCATTTCCCTGACTCATTAAGGGTCCTTCTTGCTTCTCCTTTGTGGTTCTTTCAGTCTCTCACACAGAGTCTCCCCTGAAGGACTTTACAAGGCATATCCATCTTCCAACAACTCTGAGATGGCCCTTTGCCACTTCCCATTCCTTCAGTCTGACCCTTCAAGATCTGGGATATCCTGGGACAGGGATAAGACTCCACAGAGCCCAGTTGGTGCCACACCAGCAGCCCCTGTGAGGGAGGGGGCACATCCCACAGAGCTTCCAGCAGCTGTAATGCATCACTGCAGTGCCCAGGTGTCCTCCTGTCTGGGAACCCCTGGAAGGGCAGAAAACCACCTGTAGGCAGACCCCAGAGATGGGATGGGAGAAGGGTCATGGGTAAAAGTCAGTGTTATTAAGCCACAGGCAGGAGACAAGATGAATCAATTCCTGGAAAGGAAGAGCAAGGCTTGGATGAGGCCAGAGACACAGAATGAAGGAGGACAGCAGAAATGGTGTTGGAAGAACAGCATTCACGAAACTACAGAATGAGCATTTTGAGGTTCCAGTTGTCCTGGGGACATTTAAGGGCAGCAGCTACAAGCAAAACAAACACTTATCTGAGTTTGTGTGTAACAGCAAAGGCTCTCTTGGAGTGTGTTTTTATTCCAGGAAGCTGTAACAATTCTCCCTTCCTCTATGATAGACCTGGCAATCAGAACACTATTTCCCAACAAAACCAAAAAGTTAGGCTTTCACCCCAGTTAATTACCTACTATGTCACTGAAGCAGTAATCTGCATTCATCTGACTTGTTGCAAAGCACGCTTCAAATGGCTAATTAAAACAAAAACCCACTGCTAAAATAAAATTCCATCTACTGTCCTCCATGCTAGAACAGCACCCAACAGCTTGGGAAGTCAAACAGGGATGAGGCCAAAGACTGTAAAGCCAGTACATGGAGTGACCTGTGCCAGCCAAGGCTGCTGCCACTCAGGAAGGCAGCAGGAGCAGAAAAACATTTGCTGTGTCCCCAGGGAATCAGCACATCACCTGGAGATCCCTTAGAGCAGCCTTCCAGTACCTAAAGGGGCTACAAGAGAACTGGAAAGGGGCTTTTCACAAGGGCATGGAGTGATGGGACAAAGGGAAGTGGCCTTAAGCTGAAGGAAGGCAGGACAAAAATCTTGACTGAGGGTGAGGAGGCCCTGGCACGGGTTGCCCAGAAAAGCTGTGGCTGCCCCATCCCTGAAGTGTTCAAGGCCAGGACGGACAGGGCTTGGAGAAACCTGGGATAGTGGGAGGTGTCCCTGCCCATGGCAGGGGGTTGGAACTGGATGGTTGGAAATTTGACCTCCCTTCCAGCCCAAACCATTCTGTGATGCCATGATTTGAGTCTGTAGGCACGTTTGTGTGAGATGAAAAGGTTCAGAAAGGGAACTGAAGAAAAGCAAAGGGTTTATTTGGTCAGACATGGAGCTGACACACAGTAGAGACATGACTGTGCAGTGCCCAAGGAAACCCTGTAAATCAGCCCATACACTACAGCAACTCTCCAACTCTATGTGTAGTTTGATGCTTTCAAAGCTTGAGTTGGTTAATAATTTCCACAGTCCTGTCACATTCCATGATGTCATTGTTTCAACAGCTGTTTTCAGGTTTGTTAAAAGAAGAAAAAAGAAAAAATGAAAAAAATGGAAGGGAAAAAAAGAATATTCCCTTATCCCAAGGCTCTGTAGCAACTTCTCAAGTCTTTGATTCTGAGAGTGTTAAAAGAAAGTATCATATTAGTCTGCATTCTTCCCAACACATACTCTTGATATGTTTTACAGACATTCTATAGTCCAATTTTATGACAGATATAAAATGCTAAAAGACAAAAAACTGAAAAAAAATAATTCCCTCTATTTGCTTAACAGAGGAGTTACCTGGTCCTGAGTTCTCTAAATAACCTTTAACACAAAAATACCCAAAGTCAACATTTCCCTTTATTAAAGACAGAAATCTGAAGACTCTGACTTTGTAAGATGTACACAGAAGATACAAAATGGGGATTTTTAGCACTTTAACTGTAAAAGCCCCATGAATATCCTTTTTCAGCTACACAGGAGATTCTGCTCCATGACTGTAACTTCCCAGGATAGAAAGCTGCTAGTCCTGAAACTCTCCATTGGCCCAAAAATGCAACTACTAAGTTACCTTCACACATATTTCATCATTACCTTGTGCTGAATGGAACCTCATACCTGCACAGTGCATAAAACACATTCTATACACACACAGGGGTGGGTATGTGAATAAACACACAAACATTTATGCCTGTTGCTGTACCCCAGTGACTGCTTTTATAGCCCCTGGTCTGCTCCTTCTTTGATAACGTGATATTCTATTTTATTTCCTCCACCCATGAGAGAACAGCTCCTACCCAATCCTAAAATGGTTTCCCCTTTAACACCAAGTTCTTCACTGGCACAAATATGCAAATTGCAATGGTTATCATCTTTTGATTATGCCATGAAAATGAAATGGAAAATTCTTCCCTTTACAAATCAGGGCAGGAGGGCAGGTAAACTTCAAGGTTTTTCCCCCCTGTTTTAGAGACTCTAAGAGTGCTCTGTAAAAATTTTCTAATCACGTAGTTAGGTGTATTTATAACAATTTTCCTTGTTAAAATCCAATAACTGGAGCATGTGACCTCAGATGACCTCCAGCTTTCCAAATTAATCATCACCATCTAATAGAATAAAATTCATATAAACTGTGAAAACTGACACTTTTCAGTAAGAGTGTGAGAGTCCTTGACTGGTGGAAACTCACGGGTGACTGAAAACATCTTGGTGACCCACTGATGGAAAAGGTCAGATTTCAAATTAGAGATTTTTTTCCTGTTCTTGGCAATCCATAACAAATTCATGTACAGTACTAAATTTCCAGACCTTTGTTTAACAGAAGCATAAAAATTAATGGTGTGTCAACCATCCGGTGACCTGTGAAGGGAGTTTTTCTCTACAAGGTACCGTCACACAGAGAATAAGCCACACATGAGTGTGTCATGAATGGATGCCAAATGAAAAAGGAATTAACCTCAGTGAAGGGAGGTTTGGTTCCTAATACCATATGGCAACAATAAGAACAAAGAAAAATGTTTAAATCTTTCTTTTAAAATTTTTCTATTTGGCAAAATAAAAAGACTAAATAAGTCTGACTTTTACATCAAATGAGAACCATGTGCTTTAACTCCTTTGACTCCGTGGCCATATATTAAATAAAACTCCTATTTTAAATCCATCTGGAGAAAAAATAAACCCACATATTGTAAGGGAAAAGTGTTATGCTATTACCATGGCCTGAGTTGGAAAGGACCTTAAAGACCATCTTGCTCCAACTCTCCTGCCATGGGCAGGGACACCTTCCACTATCCCAGGATTCTCCAACCCCCATCCAACCTGGCCTTGAATCATTCCAGGGATGGGGCAGCCACAGCTTCTCTGGGCAACCTGTGCCAGGGCCTCACCATCCTCACAATCAAGAATTTTTTCCTAATATCCAATCTAAACCTGCTCTCTTTCATGTTGAAGCCGTTCCCCCTTTGTCCTGTCACTCCACGCTTTTGTAAATTGTCCCTCTCCATCTCCAAATAAACAGGGAAGGGTTTGAAGACCCAGGTTATTGTGTCAGTAGAAAACCAGAACCATAATTACTCTAATTACCTATGTATTACTTCCTAAAGTTTCAAAACAATCCTCCCTTTCCTCCCCAATGTAACAACCTAAGCAGCTCAGTTCTAGAGCAAGAATAAAATTCCAAGCACATGGAAAAACATCTCCAGTGCAGTGCTCTCACTCCTTTAATAGACTGGCTGATAGGAATAGCTCGTTTCTTCTTCTGCCAGATTCCAGCTGCTTCACTTTGTTTATTCTTGACTTCAAAGTTTAAAACACTGTCCTGTCCCAACAAATAACTTCCTCCAGATGGCATTAGCCTAAGTGTTCCGAGCACTGGGATAGCACAGCACCTGCAGATCTGTAACTCTGTGTCTAAAGATATTCAATGAAAGTGCCTTTTCTTTCCTGTGTCATTCCCCCATTTCGCTTTTTTTTCTACATAAAGAGATTTACATCTGGTATGTAGCTACAAAAATCATCAGGAGGGAAACATAACTGTCAGAAAGTCTTTATGGTTATGACTGAAGTAAAGTAGAAGAATCGCTACAGCCCCAGAGGTAACAGCACCACCATCAATAGAAACACTTCATAGAATTGTGAAATGGTTTGGGCTGGAAAGGGCCTCAAAGATCATCTTGTTCCAAGTTCCAGTTATGGGCAGGGACACCTTCCATGAGACCAGGTTGCTCCAAGCTCCATCCAGCCTGGCCTTGGCCCTTCCAGGGATGGGGCAGCCACAGCTTCTCTGGGCAACCTGTGCCAGGACCTCACCACCCTCATAGGGAAGAATTTCTCCCTGATATCCCATCTAACACTGCCCTCTGGCAGTTTGAAGCCATCCCCCCTTGTCCGAACCTCCAGGCCCTTGTCCAAAACCCCTCTCCAGCTCTCCTTCCTCCTTTAGGCACTGGAAGGGGCTCTAAGGTCTGCCCAGAGCCTTCTCTTCTCCAGACTGAACAGCCCCAACTCTCTCCATCTGTCAGCCTCTCTTATCTGCCCCTCTCTTTTCTGCTCTCTCAGTCTCTTATCTGCAACTTTCACCCACAGGTAAAGATGAGATACATATTTGTGCCCATTTGTGTCCCCATCCATGTTTCCAAGGAAATCTGTACAGAACCAAACTGAAACTCACTCTCATACAAAGCTGTACAGGCAAGTTATCAAGTAGAGTAACCCAAAAAGTGGCATTTTCAGCAAAATCAAAATTATTCCAGACTTGCTGGGCTAACACATACTTATAAGAAACATCCATATTTTGATGGAAATCATTCTGAAGGCTACACTGGAAGGAGAAAATACACTGCAATGCCAGTCCTGTTATTATTATTAATTATAGGTACAGAGACTGTAACTATATTACTGTCTAACTGTATTGTGTGTATTGGCTACTCAGTGTTTCTGGAATTTAATGGCTTATAAAGCTGAAAGTGGGTAAGGTAAAGAACTAGTCACATGGCCCTGAGGTGGTAAATAATACACCTCTCTGAGGAATAAGCAGGACCATCAACAGTTTCTCAAATAACGCAACACAGTTATTCTCCATTAGTTAGAAATGATAGTTCCTTCTCCAGAGCTTTTCCAGCCCTGGCCCCCTTGAATCCATAGGCTTATTTATGGTAGAGAAGGTGGCCTTTCTCAGCTCTGCCAGCAATCTGCTTTTTTAGGTCAGGGACCCTCTTCTCTTTCTGTGAATGCTTTGCCAAGCATTTACCTGACTCCAGGTGATACTCTGCCTTCCACTGGGACAGAAACACAGAAAGCAAGAACAAGATGTCCTGCAAATCCTGCAGTTCTGTTTTTGTAACTCAAACCCACACTGTCCCAAACTTGGCTGGTTTCATGACAAACAGAAAAGACTGGAGGCAAAACGAGGCCAGAGTTCTGGGGCTGAGTTACATGAAAGGGGTAGATTTACAATTAAAACACTTGAGTTGTTTCACAGAAATGGACAGACATCTGTAGGATTTGAGCCAAAAATGCCTGGATTTAAAAGCATGAGTCTACTGCTTGAGCTGAAAAAACAGAGTTTATTTCTCAAAGGCTTCAGCCAACTCATAAACTTCTATAAGTGGGCCACAGACACCAGTGGAGACAGAAAACTATATGGTGTGAGTTCAGTTCAAGTTTTGACCTAAACTTGGCAAATTCCACCTTCCCATGGTGTAATGTCCTTACAGAGAGCCTGCATACAGCACACAGAAAACAAACATGTGTATCCACGAGCTTGGATTTTGTTGTTTGTTTGTGTAACCCCTAATGCATATCCCAGCTATAAATATTTCCAAAAAGAAAATAAATGCAGACCCTGAGCCACTGGAGGAGGGTGGGACCAGGCTCAGCAGCAGAATATTTGAAAATGTTTTTTTCCTCCTCTCACGCTGGAGTTGAAGGTTCAGTGGTTTTCCAAAACACTACAGTCCCATCAATAGCAGCACCAAACAGAACAAAAACTAGATATATTAAATAAACTGGAACCAGATTTTTCAAAATCCTCACACAGAGACCGGTAGGGAAGGGCAGATGGAAAGCAGCTCCAAAAACATCCAGGAATGAGATTGCAGAGTTTACTAAATAAATATTTCCTTTCGGTGCCTAAAATTTGCTCTGCTCCTTTAGATCTGGCATCTTTTGCTCTGCAGAACATCTCACTGCTTAACAAATTCAGTTCCTGGCTCTTGCTGCTGTTTCCCAGCAAATCCCTTCCAAAAGATGTGTAATGATCTTTCCAAATAGCTGCAATAATTATTAATACTAAGAAGAAATATTAGAAGTCAATTTGATTTTTCCATACAGATGCCTGTGATTTTTGGATGTGCAACTGGCTTGAAACAAATAGTCTTTTCTTAACATTTAAGCACTGCTGTTTCTTGGCTGCAACCATTTTCCTGAGGAGAACCGAGATGAGGGTCTGTGGTAAATACTGAAGCAACAGGTTTTATTTCAAATTAAAAAAGGAAAGGAATTGGTTCCTTACTGGTCCAGAGCCTGAAAAACCACCAGGAAAGGGCTGGGGGAGGAGTAATCCCTAAATCCACAGGAGGCAACCTAGGTAAACAGCTGGTGGAATCAGGAGAATCTGACATGTGATAATTAAAAAACTGAAGATCTAATGGCATAATTAATATTTTACTTACCCAGTAAAACTAAATATCACCTACAAACCAATTTTTTTTTTCCTAATTTTAAGCAAAATCTAACTGGCAAGTGGTCAGGAAGGTTAATTTTAAAAGCATGTTTGTATTACATATTCTGTTATTCACTCCTTCATGTTTTGTGGCTCCAGAAGATATTTTAATGCCAGTGTCTGAAGCAAAATAAAGAAGCTACAAAAAGAAGGAACTCAAATGATCAATTGTGGGAATTCACACTTAATTCTGAGATAAAGTTATGCAGAGCTCCCTCAGGAAGCAGAGAGTCAGTGCAGACCCAACAGCAGGACTGGCTCCAGAGAGACCTCAATGATATTGACTGCAGCAATCCTGCCTCCAGCTTATCTATCTCGTGCCACAGTGCTACACAAAACACCATTCACAGCCTACATGGGGGGTGGCAAGTAAAAAGACCGAAAAAAACAAAGCATCTTTTTAATTCTGAGAAGTGACATGGCCTGTTTTTACTGAAAAATAACCAAAAAATATTTGACACGAGTAATTGAAGTTGGATGAGCAAAGTCAGGGATGTTTAATCATAAATTGAGCTTTGAAAATTAACATCCTGCCAGCTCACATTTAAAAAGCAGATGGGTGTCCCTGTGAGGTTGTGGATCCCCCATCCCTGGAAGTGTTCAAGGCCAGGTTGGATGGGACTTGGAGCAACCTGATCTAATGGAATGTGTCCCAGCCCATGGCAGGGGGTTGGAATGAGATAGTTTAAGGTTTTTCCAACTCAAACTATTCCAGAATTCTATGATCCCCATAGCAAATTATGTTCTGTTGCCAGTGGCCTGTCCAGGATACACACACTGGGATACTCTGGAGTCCCCTCCTGCCTTCAGATCAAAGCACCCAGGCAGTGAAATTACCAACTGCTTCTCCCACGCGCTGCTCTGTGCAGCATGGGATGGGTGTTGTCCAGATCCCTTGGGATGCACCTCTGACCATCTCTACTTACCAGACAGGTCCAGGATGCTGCAAGTCAGGCCTGAGCATGTTCACCTGCAGAGATGTTTGCTCTGCCTGGGCTCACCAAGCACCACACACCATCCAGCCCTGCTAATTCCCAGCATCCAAAAAATCGTTAGGAATAGCAGAGGACAACTTTCAGTGGACCAGTGTAAGAAGTCACAAGCTGCTTTTCTGTCCCTTAAAAGTGTGATGGGAGACCTTGATGAGCTCTCCCTCAGAGACAAGAGGATGTCCTGGGCAAGGAGGTTTTATCCTCTCCAGCCATGGCAGAAATCTGCACCTGGATTTGAGGGGAAGTTGGGCATCAGAAAGAGAAGAGAAGACTTTCTGCCTCAAGGGCAGTGCTGCAGGGCAGAATTTGCTGACTGCAAGTCACTCTTCACATCCAGAGTCCCTAAATGAATTCTTGTAATAAAAAATTAAGTAAGGTATACTCAGCATAAAAGAAACTTCACATAACAAGTGTTTTTCTAGATGACCACAAACAAAATAGCTGTATTTCTCTATTCTGAATAACATATTCATACAACCATATGCAGTTGTTTTGATGATTTTCACTTACAAAGTCATGGGATTCCCCATATGGAAACAGTTTTCCAAGACTCCTGTAACTGTACTACCATTACAATGATCTGGAATATTAAAGTGCTTATAGCTACAGCACAATTACTCAAAATTCTTGTAATTGCATCTTTTCAAAAGGAGATGATGAATGTTTTCCCCAGGAAAAAAAACCAAAACAAGACAGAACAAGGCAGCTCTATACAGCTGGCATTTTCCAATGGTCAATCTAATGAATTCCAGGACATTTTTATGTATATTTCTAGTACATGAACAAAGAAACTTATTAAAAATAAGCTTCTCAAGCCTTTTGTTTAGCAGCAGAAGGCGGCCACTACAGGTCTTGCCATTTGTGCACATCAATGGCCTTTGGAATATGTATAGGAATAAGCAATTCTAGGAAGTTTAGAGAGGCAAGCAAGTCTTCTGTTAGCTCAGAAAGAGGACTGTAATCTGAATAAGGAAGCACATGTTCAAAGAAGGAAAACATTAAATGTCTTTACTGGAAGGTCTTCTGGGAGCCCACTATTACAGAATCAGAATCATTTAAGTTGGAAAACACCTCTAATATCATCAAGTCCAACTGTTAACCCAATACCACTGTGATCACCACTAAACCATGTCCCCAAGTGCCACAACCACACATTTCTTGAAGCCTTTCAGGGATGGTGACTTCACTCCTTCCCTGGGCAGCCTGTTCCAATGCCTGACCACCCTTTCAGTGAAGAAATATTCCCTGGTTCCAATCTAAACCTCCCCTGGGGCAACTGGAGACCATTTCCTCTGGTCTTGTGTCCAGGCCCTATTCTGAGCACTGAGTGATGACAAGTAATGCTGCCTGTAGCAATCTAGACCAGAGATTTGGAAAGGTCTGAGAGTAAATACATGTTTTTATCTTGTGCTATTTTAAAGTTTGTTGAAATCTAAAATGATTAGACTCTGTGCATCCTGCCTTGTAAAAAAAAAGACAGTAATAAAAGCAATTCAAGAACCTTGGCCTGTTCCATGGGAAGGAGTAAAACCAAAATTCCTTTGCAATACTTGGGTGAACCTCAGCTTTAAATGAGTTGAATAAATGANTCCCTAGTGTCCAATCTAAACCTCCCCTGGGGCAACTGGAGACCATTTCCTCTGGTCTTGTGTCCAGGCCCTATTCTGAGCACTGAGTGATGACAAGTAATGCTGCCTGTAGCAATCTAGACCAGAGATTTGGAAAGGTCTGAGAGTAAATACATGTTTTTATCTTGTGCTATTTTAAAGTTTGTTGAAATCTAAAATGATTAGACTCTGTGCATCCTGCCTTGTAAAAAAAAAGACAGTAATAAAAGCAATTCAAGAACCTTGGCCTGTTCCATGGGAAGGAGTAAAACCAAAATTCCTTTGCAATACTTGGGTGAACCTCAGCTTTAAATGAGTTGAATAAATGAGCTGTAGAAATGTCTTGCTCTACATCTATGCTGCATACTGAGCACACTGCACCTCCTTCTTAACTCTCTCCTGGACACACAGCAGCTGATTTTAACATCAGGAACTCCTCCATCTCTGCTAACTGGTATAAAATGTAGGAAAAGCAGTCAGACAGCTCCCAGCAACACTGTCTCTCCTGGAGAATTCCTTACCAATGAACAGTTCCCCAGCAGCACCAGAGAAAACACCAACTGTGACCAGCAAACCAGGAGCTGCTCCCTTCCAGCAGGAGCCAAGCTGGGCCTTCCCAGGCACTGAACAGACCTGTTTGCATCAGGTTCTCATTGGGGCAGATGCTCTTCACCTCTGAAGATGCAGGCACAGAAATGGAAGTGTTGAATTCTGGCTGCATTAATTGACTTCAGGAAGCTTTGCAGCTCTTTGACTCTTCCCAGTTCAAGCTGTCAGTGCCAAACCTGGTGAGCACCCAGTTCATTGATAACCCTCTCCTCACTGTTTGGGGCCACAGGCAAGATGGATAGAGCTTGTAAGCAGCCTGGATGAAAATCATCTGTCAGTTCTCTGGCTTTAAGTATTCCTGGCCAAAATACAGGGAAATCTGCACTGCAAAGGAGCTCTTTGGAAATCCAGTCAGGACGTGAGGGAGCAGCTTCCTTGCAGAGGTGTGGGCTCTGTGTGGTGGGACAGGGCTTGGAATCACAGAACCTTTCAGGCTGGAAAAGACCTCCAAAGGTGAAGGGCACAGACACCTGGCCCTGTCCCCCCACTCCAGAGCACACACTGCAGTTTCTACATTTAGGAGCTGTGCAAGGGTTCAGAGGAACAGCAATTATGCANGGTTTTTTTTTTAAATCTTGGAGGGGGAGAAGACACATGGTACGAGATCTCTTACAACAAGACTTTCTCCTACCATGATGGAAGCTTGGAAAGGGCCTGGATCATGCCTGGGGCCTCTCAGTAATTCTGTGATGCAATATAGTTTTAACTCTGTTACAGAGCTCTCCAATCCTTCCCTATAAGAGGTTAATACAGACTTGCTGTTCCTTGCTCTGTATTTTTACAGAGCTACTTGGAAAGGGAGCAGCAGAGCATCCAAAGTGCAGCATTATTCACACAACTTACATTTATCACGCACAGAAAGTTTCCTGGAAACCTACTCTAAATCTGATATGAAAAGTGCTCATTAAGAATCATTTGCTTGTTTAATTTTCACTTATTGAGCTTTAATGTACCATAAAAGCAAGTAATAACAACAGTGTCTTAACTAAATATTGCTTGTCTTGTATCCATTAATTTTCAGAGGAACACACAACTGCCCCTGGATACAGGAAGCTGCTGGAAAACAGAAACTTAACCAATCACACCAACCCAAACGAGAGCTTTAAAGGAATTTTTTTTGTGGAACATGGAGTTCAACAAAAATGTATTCTGTTCACTGTACACACGACACCAGTGGGAATAAGAGCCAGTTCAAGTTCTAAGTTACCATTACTTGGGTAATGGCTTCAAGCTGCAAGGCACAGCTGTACAGGCCCAGCCAGACAGGCTATCACAGCAATGCTTTGATAGCATGGGGCCCTTAAGTGTCAGGATATAGAAAAGGCAGCAGTTGTTGGCTGTGAAAACAGTCTGATACAAACCAGATGGGGACTCACTTGATGGGCAACACAAAGGAAAACAATTGGCTCATTCAACAAAGTCAGGCCACTGCCCCAGAGAATTAACAGAAGACAATAACAGTCAACCAGAGTTGATGCAAACAAGAAACAGCCATGTGGTTACCGTTTAAGGAATTGTTTCTCCTCAGACTAAACATAAAGTTTTGATTTCTAATTCTCATATTCATTAATTTCAGTCTCGTTTACAAGCCCCTTCTTCCTCCAAAGTCTTCCGTATAATTCATTTACGTAGCACCAGCCTTCACACACCTACTTAAATGAGAAAAAAATTGTATGACAAAGGCAGCTCTATTAATCTAATGTTTCCTGAGGAATGCCAAGACCACAGACAACTTTCTGAACCGTGGCAGAACAGCATTACAGATACACAGAATGTTATCAGACACATTTGCATGCTTATGGCAATAAATTTACTGATTCTTTTTGATTTGAAATGCATAAAGCCCAGCAGGTCACAGGCTGGGTTACCAGAGTACAGATGTCTTCCAGTTTGGTGAAGAGTTCTTTTGGTTTATTACTTAGGGGTTTTTTTTAAAGTAAACTGCAGATCAATTATGTTACCACATAACATTTTTGTCAGGCTATAGTTAAAAAAAAATCTATTAAAATAGCTATTACCAAATCTTTTTGAAGCAATCAAAAATTTAAAATTGGCTATTTCAGCCATAACTCAAAAATCCCCAGCCCACTCATTTTTAGAAGCTTGTAGAAGATTATGGTCCAAAATCTTAATTGCTCTTGCTGTTTTATTACAGGAAATATGAAAGTGACATGTGCAAAGGTATTTTGATTACAAATTACTTACAGAGATTGCACAATAAGTCAGACCTCTAAGGGCCTTCTGCAATTTCACTCTCAGACTGGAAACATCTGAACTTTCTTTTCATATGCTTCAGACTATTCCCTCTGGCAGGCTCTGCTCTGTGGAGCTCCACGTGACTGTGAAAGGTGGGATGGCAATGCTCTGAAAGGCACCCAAATTCCAAGATATCCAAGAAAGTTTGTCTACAAAATGCAGCAGCACGGAGATATCCTGGATACCTGTGGAAATCACAGTGTCCTGGGACCTCCCAGCTTTAGCACACAACCACACACCAAGGAATCACACAATGGTTTGGGTTGGAAGGGATCTTAAAGATCACCCAGTTCCAACCCCCTGCCATGGGCAGGGACACCTTCCACTATCCCAGGTTGCTCCAAGCCCTTTCCAACCTGGCCTGGGACACTTCCAGGGATGGGACAGCCACAGCTTCTCTGGGCAACTTGTGCCAGGGCCTCATCACCCTCACAGGGAAGAATTAATCTCTAAAATCTAATCCAAATCTACTCTGAATGTATGGATTTCCATGGAGCAGCCCATTCTGGACTGACATAAGAAGAGAGTTTGTCCTTCAAGACAGTGAAAACCAATCCTAATGGATGAATGAAGCAGAGTCAGGCCCTAATTCTGATCTTCAGTGGTTCTACCTCCCAGCTGCCCTGGTTCTCAAGCCTGGGAGCATGGTCTTACTTCCAAAAAAAAAGACTGAAACGCAGCCTTGGCTTCACTCAAAACAAACCACCACATACTGTAGGTAGGAAAGTCAGGTTTTACTTCAGTTTCCTGCCATAAGCACAGAGCCAACTCTCCAACAAAGCCGTTGTGTGCTGGGCTGTGCCTGAGCTCCAACATCGCTCCAGCAGAATCGCGAGGCGCGTTTCCGAAAGAGCAGCCAAATTCCTGAAGCCTCCACTGCAGGGCTGGGTTGTCACACCGTAGCAGGGAAGATTTTGCCTGCAGTGCTGCTATTATTCATTTTTCACATCATATATATCGAGGTCAGACCACACCTTTTACATACAGCTGAAATGCTGGGTCGAGTCTCTCTGTTTGGTCGTTACTAGAAAATTCCGCACCTGAGGAACAGAACAGCCTTTCTCCAGCCCCAGCCTCAGAGATACCAGCTGTCCTTGCTGTGCATTAAAAGCAGATGAGAGAGGAGCAAAAAACTCTTTAAATCCCAGGACTGCCTGTACAGGCAAACCCCAATTGCTCTTGTAAAAGTTTTGGACATCTTTCGTCAGAAAACGCCTCCACATCGAGTCCAGCCGGAGCAGAGGGGTGCCCAGTCCCCCTTAAAGTGAGGATTCCAACAGGAAACTGCTCCCCCCCTTTCTCTGCTCTCTTTTTTTTTGTTGTTGTTGTTTTTTTAATCAGGAAGGAAGCTTCATCTTCAGAAAGAAGCATTCCCTGGGTAATCTCCCTGCTCGCCTGTCTCTAGGAGTGGGTCCAATTACTGAAATAAGCAACATGCACTTTGGAGAAGTTCATCATGTATTTACACTGTGACCAAAACCAGTTGATATTTCCCATCTATAATTCTGATTTGCGAAACAGGGGACAATGGCAGCTGTTAAGTAAATTGAAGAGTTTTCTCAAGATCTGTAATGATGGTTTCAGGATTATAAAAACACACGGAAAAAAAATAAAATGTCAGAAATTAAGCAACTCCCAGCAAATTCCATGCTTTTTAGTTCTACTGAAGATACAATGGCCTGACAAGGATCAACACTGCAGCTGTTACACTGTCCTTAAACAAACACAGCTCTGCCTAATTCTTGCAACATGTAGTGCAGAAAACAAGGCAACCCTGAGATTATTACTTTACTTTACACCTGAGTTAGGATGGAGATCAGCAGATCACTCCACATTAAGTCTAACCTGCTTTGCTTGCTTAATTTTGAAGCAAAACATAATAATTATACCAGACTCAGCACATGTCAGATACACATTTTCACTGTTCACATGTGGTTGATAATTTATTAATTTATATTAAAATGATAAACCCATCTGACATTAGAAAAGAAAGGGTTAATACACAGGCAAAGTCATGCCCTACACAAAGAGAAACAGTTACTTCCCTGCAGCCAAAGCACTGGGGGGAAAAAAGAAAAATGCATTTCACAGAACTGCTCCATATTTTGTGTCACACTCAACAACTTTCACTCGGGTTGTTTAGAACTGTGCTTAGAAACAGTTCTTTCTTTAAAAGCAAAACATGAGTTTTAGATTAGAGCAGAACGACAACACCCATACAAAGGTTCTAAATTAAGTTTTTCTAGGTGTAGGGTTTTTTTCTCTCCCCTGAATGTCATTTGTGACAAAAACCAGAACACAGTAGTCCACAGACAAAATTTAACCCATCTCCATCATTTACTACTGTTCCTTGCAAATGCAATCACCAAAAGCACATTTGTAAGTGGTACTTCAGACATGAGGATTTGTTCTATTTTACTTACAAGATTAGTTTTATGGAAGATGAAAAAGGGTTATAGCCCAGTTTCACATCAGGACATGTTATTCCACATGATTACAAAGCACAGTCCCATGTGCAGCCTCAGCAGTGAGCAACAGGTCATGCATGACAACTTTAATCTTCACCCACCAGTCCTTACCCTATTTTTTAAGGAAAATGCTATTTTGGCAGGCTGCATTTCTCTAAATCAGCATGTTACTCAAGAGCAGCATTACCATTATTTACATACTATCCTTCATTTGGAATATGTCCTAGGTAACATTCACTCCCATGTTTTTGCTGTCTCTTAAGTCTCCTGGGCAAATCCTCTTAAGAAATCAATCCCATGGGCACTGGAAGCATACATTTAATTATAGGCAGTCTTTGTATCACTGTATTGAGAAGGTGGTGCTGGAAAAACCTGGCCACTCTTTGGTGCATCAGGTAGAAGGTCTGTTTATTCCTAAAGTGCCTACAAAAATAAGGGAATAAAGTACCTAGTAATGACACTGCTTAGCAGCATGAAAACTCCCTGTGAGTTTTTATCCCTTTTCACAATATAATAAGCAGTAAAATTTAAAAAAATAGTTTGATTGTGGACACAAATAATCTGAATGTCCAGCTTTATTGGCCAGTTTGATTTCTTTAGTAACCTCACAGCTGTGCCTCACCTCTGCTAGCAGTGCAAAAATTTAGTGAGCATTGAAAAAGAAAAAAAAATTTATCATCTGAGAACAACAGGTTTTGTAAATCCCCAACCTCCTTTGTAAAAGAGGTTTAGGGGCAGACAGTCAGAATCTGTGGGTTATTCACCACTCACCTTAACTAACTCCACTTGGCGCACACACTCTTTTCCTAGTGATTTCTCTCCTACCCAGCCACTCCCCCCACTCACAGCTGCCTCCTTCCAGGTTTTATGTGCTGCTCCAAAAATTGAATGGAGAGCAATTTAACAACAGGTAAAGCTGAAGGGAGTCCAGCTGCCTCTGCCCAAGGCTCACCAAACCCATCACAGCAGGGAAAGCAGAAGCTGCTCCTTCTGTTTCGTTGCTCTCAGACATGAACAAGCCACTGAATTATAAAGGGCAACATCTGCTTTCCCTGCCAAGCAAAAAAATACAACAAACTCAGCACACATTGAAGAAATAAAAGCTACATTTCTCCTATCACAGTGTTATATGTGTTTCTCCAAGTTGAAATATGTGTTTGTAATACTCCTTGTCTTCACCTGTCACCACACAGTATCCAGGCAATGTGCTGCCAGCACCCAAAGGCATCAAGACTTCCTGGTCTGATACTGATGCTTTTTATAAAAGAAACAAAAATTAAAAAGCAAAAGAAAAGGAAAAAGAGATAAGAAACCTACTTAAATGACTGTAAGGTCATCCTAGAAGATCCTGTGGTGCATCTGCCAACGGGACTAACACAGTTGGCAGCAGGTCTAACTGAGACAGCTGGAATGGTTCCTGACTCCAGCTCACCTGGCACTGATGTCAGGCTGAAAACAAGAGTGACTGAGGAGTGTAAATTATCTTATTCAGGAAACTGCCTTTGTAGCCTGTAGTCTCTGTCAGAGGCTGCAGCATATTCCTGGAGGTACTAACTCCAATCAAATGCCCTGCTGGGTAAGAAAGAGGGAATGCTATTTCTTAGATTCATAGAATCACAGAATGGTTTGGGTTGGAAGGGATCCTAAAGATCAGTTCCAACCCCCTGCCATGGGCAGGGACACCTTCCACAATCCCAGGTTGCTCCAAGCCCCATCCAACCCAGCCCGAAACACTTCCAGGAATGGGGCAACCACAGCTTCTCTGGGCAACCTGTGCCAGAGCCTCACCACTCTCACAGCCAAGAATTTCTTCCTAATATCTCATCTAACCTTTTCCCCTTCCAGTTTAAAACCATTCCCCCTTATTCTGTCACTCACTGCCCACAGAAAAAGTCCATCTTCCTCCTTTTTATATGACCCCTTCAGGCACTGGAAGGGGCTCTAAGGTCTCCCTGGAGCCTTCTCACCTCAGGGCTGAGCAACCCCAGCTCTCTCAGCCTGTCTTCACAACAGAGGTGCTCCAACCCTCTGTTCACATCTTGTTACAGTGACACACTGAGACACATCGTTTAGAAAACCAGGAATCTCAATCTGAATTCATTTACCATGACTGCTAACAAATAGCCATGTGAATTAAAGCAGTACAAGACCATAAAAATAAAAATCCAATGCCTCTTCTCAATGTTATGACAGAGAATGATGTGCAAAGGGACTTCAGACTCAATTATATGTCTAGAAATGAACAGCAGGTTCAGGAGAGACTGTTGTGATCCTTTTCCATGACCTACCACAACACACAGGCCACAGAACAGCTGAGCACACTCACTTTCTAGATGCACATCAGTTCTTTCTTATTAAACCATGGGCTCAGAGCTGTGGAACCACTAATTTGTGAGAAACTTCTCCCTCCAGAGAAGAACTAACTGGAAACAGCCCTGGGGCTGATGAAAGCATTAAGTACATGGGGAGTCTCTGTCCTTAGGTGGCTTGCCCAAGCCCATTAAGTTTTTGTGTGTGTCCCCCATTTATATAAGCAATGTTTGCATGAAAGGGGAAAGCAGGTCAGCCTAGTCAGCCTGCTACCATCTGCTTTTATTCAGAGTTGCTCAAGATCAGTGCCAGTGGGATCAGTGCCCATTAAAGGGGTTTATTGTGTGTGTTTATTTTTTGCTCTTTACAATGAAGGCAACAGCAATTACTGTAAGTTTGTAAAAGTGCACACAAATCATAATCCCCAATACAAAGCTGCTTCAGTCAGATCCCAGCGTGTTTACGAATCCTAGACAGGCTGTGAGAAAGGCTGCCCTGGCACAACACTCCCCACAGACTGGGGAGGAGTGTGTTGGTGTCCAGGAGATCTGAGACTGTATTAAATACTTGTTATCATGACCATCCCCTGTTTTCAGTCCTCAGCAACTCCAGCTGATCCACCACCACAAGAGAATCTTGCACAAAAGAAAAAGCATCACATTGGAGCTTGACCCCCCCCCCAGACAGGCTGACAATAGATGGATTTATGCAACTAAAACTGGAACTGGTGAGAGATCAAAGGTAGGCTGCCAAAGTGGAAATAGCAATTTAGGGCTCTCAGCTGGTACATTCCAACCCTTAAGAGTGGATATGCAGCAGCAAGAGGTCTCCTCCTTTCAATGGGAGTTCTGCCTGGAACATGTTTGGCCACTAGAGGTACAAGCTACCAAAAAAACAAAACAAAACGAATAAATAAATAAAACTCAAACAAATAAAACAATCTTCAAAAAAACCTTAACTGGCAAAAAAGGAATAAATGAAGAATTGCAGTGGTGCTGTACCTTAGCAGAACTGTCTGGCAGTCTGGGCTGCTTTGGTTCCAGCAGGTTGTCACAGGTGTTTGAAAAGTCAATGCAACCAAGAATGAGTTTTTTAAAAAGAAATTCTAAATAATTTGGAAGTAAAATCCTTTATATTATTAAGACATACTTTGGAACAGAAGATCCTCAGATCCTCAGAATTTTGTCTTGCCCCGAACTTTAGATTTTGATCTGTAAAAAGCACTTTGAGGGATGTCACAGGTCACCGTTAGATCACCTGTAATCCTTCAAAATCTAGGCTTGAAGAGGGAATCAGATGAGCTTTTCGAATATTTACTTTGAGCCCCAGTAAATCTGAAAAAAAGACAAGTAAAAAATCTAACTGTTTGACAGTCTCCAGAGGAAGTAATACTTTAAGTGGTGATCATGTCAGTTTGACTAAGTTTTTCTTTCCCTTTCTGAAGGAAAAAACCCAACTGGTGCTGGAATTCCATTAGAAATCCCTCTTGCTGTGGACAGACCCCAGGAGGGGCTTGGTACAGGAATACACTCTGAACCTCAGCAAAATAAATGTATTTAAACACAAAGATCTGAGCAAAAAGGAGAAAGAAGCAACTGTGAGCAGCTTTCACCCGCCAAGGCAACGGGGCTACAGCTGCCAGTCTCACCTCCTGGACTTAAAACTTCCAAGCAGGAACATTCCTTAAGGCCACACTGGAAGATTTTCGTTTTCTTTATTCTTTTCACTGTCTGAAAAAGGCAAAATGCCTTCCCTGCAGAGCTTTCCCATCCACACACACAGCACAGCAGTGGATCCTCATGAGGATCCAAAAAGCTGTGCAGATGTCATGGTGGGTGTAAAGCATCACCTGTACAAGCACCAAGGGAAGATTAAAGACTAAAAAGGGAAGTCTTCAGCCTTTGCACAAACCTCCCATGGCAAAATCCTCAGCACAAGGTCACAGCAATGTCACTGCAGCAGTGAGAGCTGTATCCCTCTGTGACACTTCAGGAGGGCTGCAGGAAGAGAAGAACTCTCAGCCTCTTAGAAGCTGAAGGAAATTGCCAAGTGAAAAAAAACCTGATGCATGTAGGTCTCTTAGAAAAGGGCCTCCAGAGGAGAATGACTTCTCCCTGTGCACAGCACTCAGACTGCAGGGCATCATGAGCCTGCTTGGTTCAGTCTTTCTTTAAGTATAAACTGTATCTTCTTGGTTGTTTTTTTTTTTATTATTTCTCCACCTGATTACTTGGCTTTTAATTAACTTAGATGCCTCAAAAAATCAAATTACATTCTAGTAGTCTAAAAAAACATATCAGAGAGAGTCATGCTTTACTTGCTTGTAGTTCCTGTTCTTTACAACTTCAGCACAAGTAAGTGAGGGGATGATTTCCCAGAAAGAGATCTTTTGGGAATGGGTACAAAGATGTGCACAGTCCCTTGAAACCCACAGCAGCCTCTGGTGTTTGGTCCCTGATGACCCAAACTTGAAGCAGCAGAACACACCCACAGCAGCAGGACATCACTGTCCACAGCAACAAATCCACACAAGCCTTTGCCCCAAGCTATGAAAAATCCAACTTCTGTTTTAACATTTTGTCTGGAAAATAACTGAAGTAACTCAGTGGGAAAAGAAGCAACCACAGAAATAAATGACACTCATTAATAGATAAATAATACTTACAAAAGCCAAGAAATTAAAAACTCCTGCTCCAAATGTACTAGAACAGAGCTAAATATTGTCTTACAGTAATTCAAACTAGAAACTCTCAAGTGTGGCTACTGAGGATTTTGTGTGGAATATTCTGCAAAATGCACATTCATTACTCAGATGCATATTTTCTACTGCAGGGGCTATCGTGTAACTCCTGTGGACATGAGCAGAACAAACAAAAATTCCTTGAGGACTGGTGTTCTAATCCACTTGGAGCCCCTAAAAACTAATGACTACCTACAGAAAAGACAGAGTTTCTGTGGGAAAAGTTGCTCTGCACTTCCTGACTTGCCCAAATGTAAAATATATTAACTGGATGATAGCACAGCAAGGTACCTGGATGGGAAAACCAGAGGCAAGAGAGACCTGAAACATTCCTGAAGTGTTCCAGGCCACATTGGATGGGGCTTTGAGCAACCTGGTCTAGTGGAAGGTGTCCCTGCCCATGGCAGGAGGGTTGGAACGAGATTCTCTTTAAGGTCTCTTCAAATCCAAACCATTCTGTGAGTCTTTGATAAGAATTCTGAAGAAGCACCAAAAAACTTACATAAAACACTTGCTTAAAAAACCACCCTAATTACAGCTAAGTGATTCCATTACTTCAATTTTCAGGATCTTCTCTTGGAAATTAGTTAAAATCTAGAAGCAATGCAGGCTACACAAACTAGTTCTGCCTCTCAGGCTGTGGTAGGTGTCTCTCCAGTGGGGAAGGACAGCTCTGCTTTGCTTCAGTCACTGCTGTTTTCAGGGTGCTTTTGAGAGTCCTTAGCAAAAGCCTTTAGTGAAATTCAGGCCAAAAAAAANCCTGGTCTAGTGGAAGGTGTCCCTGCCCATGGCAGGAGGGTTGGAACAAGATGCTCTTTAAGGTCTCTTCAAATCCAAACCATTCTGTGAGTTTTTGATAAGAATTCTGAAGAAGCACCAAAAAACTTACATAAAACACTTGCTTAAAAAACCACCTTAATTACAGCTAAGTGATTCCATTACTTCAATTTTCAGGATCTTCTCTTGGAAATTAGTTAAAATCTAGAAGCAATGCAGGCTACACAAACTAGTTCTGCCTCTCAGGCTGTGGTAGGTGTCTCTCCAGTGGGGAAGGACAGCTCTGCTTTGCTTCACTCACTGCTGTTTTCAGGGTGCTTTTGAGAGTCCTTAGCAAAAGCCTTTAGTGAAATTCAGGCCAAAAAAAAAGAAACAGCAGGCTATTAAGGCAAAAGTAAACTTTCAGTAGAACAGTCATTGAGTTTGACCAAAACAGTTCCAGTTCTAAGAAAAAAAGAAAGACCTTTAGCCTTATCCTAATCTTCTTCCTTCCTTGAAGCATCTGTTACGGATTTGCCTCACGCCACAAGCGTTTTAAGGAAAAATAACCCAAAACCTAACTCAGAGCAACTCCTGGCTGAAGAAGAAAGACAAAGAAGTATTTAGCTGTAGCCATATTTTCAGTGTTACTGCTTTCAATACAGCATCATGTCAGTGTTGACACAGGAGCAGCCCCTTTTCAGTACTGAACAATTCTGTGGAAGCTTTAGTTTTTATACACAGATTGTTTTAAGGGCTTCTTGTCTTATCCATATATTGCAGAGATCATCTCCTCCACAAGCAATTGTGCAAAGTCTCTGTGGCAACAAAACCAATTCTTAGTNCTGTGAGTTTTTGATAAGAATTCTGAAGAAGCACCAAAAAACTTACATAAAACACTTGCTTAAAAAACCACCTTAATTACAGCTAAGTGATTCCATTACTTCAATTTTCAGGATCTTCTCTTGGAAATTAGTTAAAATCTAGAAGCAATGCAGGCTACACAAACTAGTTCTGCCTCTCAGGCTGTGGTGGGTGTCTCTCCAGTGGGGAAGGACAGCTCTGCTTTGCTTCACTCACTGCTGTTTTCAGGGTGCTTTTGAGAGTCCTTAGCAAAAGCCTTTAGTGAAATTCAGGCCAAAAAAAAAAGAAACAGCAGGCTATTAAGGCAAAAGTAAACTTTCAGTAGAACAGTCATTGAGTTTGACCAAAACAGTTCCAGTTCTAAGAAAAAAAGAAAGACCTTTAGCCTTATCCTAATCTTCTTCCTTCCTTGAAGCATCTGTTACGGATTTGCCTCACGCCACAAGCGTTTTAAGGAAAAATAACCCAAAACCTAACTCAGAGCAACTCCTGGCTGAAGAAGAAAGACAAAGAAGTATTTAGCTGTAGCCATATTTTCAGTGTTACTGCTTTCAATACAGCATCATGTCAGTGTTGACACAGGAGCAGCCCCTTTTCAGTACTGAACAATTCTGTGGAAGCTTTAGTTTTTATACACAGATTGTTTTAAGGGCTTCTTGTCTTATCCATATATTGCAGAGATCATCTCCTCCACAAGCAATTGTGCAAAGTCTCTGTGGCAACAAAACCAATTCCTTAGTGTCCCAATATTACTTTCCCATCTACTTATGGCTGCCTGAGTATAATTCACCAGCTGGAGATAAAAAGGAATTGCTCTCATGAAGTCTCTGGGTCACATTGTGAGAGTCTGTGCTGTAGAAAAAATAATTAAGTGAAGATACATCCACCTCTGGTTCTGAGCTGCTCATATTAAAGTTTAAAAATGCTCTGCAGCCAAACATTGCCACCTGTTCTTTCATTTTACTTTTAAAAATCCTGAATCCCTTTAATGTAATCCTGAAAATGCTTGAATTTGGGAAATATGTGCATTCACCAACCACAACAATTACTATCATATTAAAAGTATGAAGATATATGAAGGAATGGCACAAAGATTAAAGGGTATTATAAAGCCAAAAATATATATGCATGTATATTATGTACTACAACTATAAGTTCTCAAACCACTGTCTCCACTATGTCTACAGAAGGCACACATTTCAATTAATAATACATTCAGGCTTGATTTTCAGTTGCAACTTTCAGGAGACTTTACCCTTTCAGGCATGATATTGTAGCAGTCCTACTGAACTTCAGCTTTCATTAGAAGCCATCAATCAGCTTTCTTTCAGTAAAAACACATGTTCACTGTAGACCACAAGAAATTTTTAAACAACAAAAGAAAGCTCTATCATATATATATTCATGGCCAGGGAAAGATGAAACGAATTCTGGCATGTATTTATCATTTAAAGTAAAAATGCCTTTTTTTACATTCAACTCTAAGTCTAAGACCATTTCCCTTTTCTCCCAACACTCTGAATTCACACTTTATGTCAGAGCTTTAGATTTCCTAAGCTCAAATACCAATCCAGCCACTTACCCTTTAAACTCTGAAAAAGTCCCTAAATGGCCCTGCATCCAAAATTCTTCTCCATTTCCAGGTAACTATTCCTTGTCCCTTATCCCAGTGGAGGCCACCATCTGACATGAAGTTTTTATAAACAGGGTGCTTTGAACTCACAGTAACAGATGTGATTGATTTTAAAATGTTGTATTTACCCACCTACACTTATGTTGCAAGTTTTCCTTTCTCTTTCAAATGCTTCTTATTAATTTTTACCCTCAACTTTCAGCCTGATTAAGTTCTCTGTGGTGAAGCTTATGGAGACAAGACCTTCTGGTTAAAACTGACAGACAGTTGTTTCCATTTGCAAATCCTCTAGATTTTTATTGGCTCATTAAATATGTATACTTTGAATGAAATTTAAATTATTCTGGTATATAAATCATCTTTTTTTCTTTTTGGTTCCTCTCAAAGAAAATTGCCTACTGCCATCTCCTGGTCACAGATTTTCAGCTGACACACAGACATAGTTGGACTGTTACCAAATTCCTTGTGTTACAGTTTAGGGAGATGTACAGGGAAATAGAAGATATGCAGTGAGTTTGGCCACTTCAGTTCTGAAAGCTTTTCCACTCATGGTCCATGGATAATTTTTACATTATTAATAGTTTTCTTCATATGCAAACCACAGGTTTGAAATTAGGTTCCAAATCCCAACAACACTGGCCTGGGGCTCTTCTTACCACTTACAAATATTTAAAGCAAAATCATTCTCTCAGAATTCTGACTCAAATAGATTGTTTTAAAGAAAAATTAAATGGAAGAAGTTCAAAGAATTATTTTTAAAAGGGCTTGAAGGAAGAATTTGTCTGTGCCAGGGTGGAGCCATTGTAATTGCACATACTGTAGACATGCAGGTTTTTAGGTTCCTGTTCTTAGCATTTAAGATTAAAACTGCTAAATATCCCACCCCAGCACCATCACAAACTTCCATCTGCTGAAACAATTAAACATGGCAGTAAAGTGCACAGTCTGTGACATCCCAACACTGACCTGAACTACCATAAACAACAGATATTCCCTCCCTCTCTCATCATCCTGAACACTTTTAACAAACACTGTTATGTAATCTCAAAAAAAAAAAAAAAAAAGCACAGATAATACCTGGTGTCCTTCCCTAGAGAAAACCAGTGTGTGTTACACACCAGCTTGAAGCCCATCTCAAACCAGGTCATTTTAACACTGAATTTAACATTTTTAACGTTGTATTTTTTCCCACATTTGCACATCTTAACTCAGTACTACCTTTCAGTTCCTGTGTAGCATCCCTGCATTTTCTCCTGTGTATGAGCCACTCCCTTCTATCACAACATTCTGAGCATTTCTGCTGAACAGCTTTCCATAAAGCAGTTAAGATTCAGCTGACTACATGAAATGCACATTGTAATGCTACTGGCAAATACACATCTAAATAAATACTTAATTGTAAGGATTCTGACTCCCATACAGATACATTTCATAGAATCACAGGATGGTTTGAGTTGGAAGGGACCTTAAAGATCATCCCATTCCACCCCTGTGCCATGGGCAGGGACACCTTCCACTATCCCAGGTTGCTCCGACCTGGCCTTGGACACTTCCAGGGATGAGGCAGCCACAACTTCTCTGGACAACCTGTGCCAGGGCCTCACCAACCTCACAGCCAAGAATTCCTTCCCAATATCCCATCTAACCCTGCCCTTTGTCAGTGGAAACTTTATTATACCCCAGTATACAACAATATTTAAAAGTGATGTGCTTAGCTGTTTGCTTATTGACATTGATTTACCTTCTTGCTGCATCTCTTCAGACTTTCTTCTCACACGAATAACTCGGGGTCTCACAGTCTCAACTTGTGCAGCTCCTTCACTTTCCTCCTGTGTATCACACATTAAACTCACATTACAAATCTGATTTTTGATGTCAGTGCACAGCAAGATTACATGGAGCTTCAAGAAACATTCAAAGCGGTTTTTAAAGATTCATTAAAGGACTTGCACTTGTTCTCCTTTCCTTTTGACTTCAAAAGAATTCCACCCTCAATCAGCCTATTGCAATGCTATTCCCTCTAGAAAAACATCTGGGAGCAGTAGGTATGGATGGCAAAGTGCCATTTAGACCTGAAGACACAGGAGACCCTCAATTTTTACTCAAAGCATGTGGTGGAAAGAACATAAGATTTCCCTGGCTTTTTTCAATACCCAGGACTTCTCCCTAGGTATTATCCTCCTGACTAACAAGAGAAAGTTGGAAGAGAAAAGAAAAATACAAGTTTTCAGCACACAGATTGAAAAACCCAGGCCAAGTCTAAAATTAATTTCCTTGGCCCAGTTTTTAAAACCATCTTGCACTCTTGCTGAAATGCTCTTGAGGACCTATAGGGAACAATGCCTATAGGGAAAGTTACTTAGAAGCAACAAATGCTTTGCATGTTAAAAAGGGAGACACATTTGTCAAGTTTGTTTGTTATTTTATGTGCTAACTGGAACAGGAATTATGGCCCAAGGACATTCCACCACATGTAGACAGGAAATATGAGAAGTGCAAAGCAGAGTCATGGAGTTCCAGAATCACAGACTGGTCTGGGTTAGAAGGGACCTTAAAGATCAAACTGTTCCACCCCCTGCCATGGGCAGGGACACTTTCCACTATCCCAGGTTGCTCCAAGGCTCATCCAACCTGGCCTTGAACACTTCCAGGCAGCCACAGTTTCTCTGGGCAGCCTGTGCCAGGGCCTCCCCACCCTCACAGGCAAAAATTTCTTCCTGACATCTAATCTAGCCCTGCCCTCTGTCAGTTTAAAACCACTGCTCCTTGTCCTGTCACCATCTGCCTATCTGGAAGAATTAAGCATTCTCTTAAGACAGACAGGTTTGATTTCAGCAGTTATTCTGTTGATTCTATAGATGAATGTAAGTTTATCTATGAAGACTTCAGGTGGAACATGAGAAAGACCACACATGTTTGCATATCACACAGAGTGCGGAGCCCACAGAAAGAACTGCTCTCACTTCAGGGAAAATTCTATGCCCTGAGAAGCAATGACACTGGTACTCTCTTGAAAAGAGAAAAGCACCAGTGGTATTTTGCTCCCTAAAACCTACAAAGGAAGAAAAGGAAAAAGAAAGAAGGGTAAGAGAAACCCTCCACTACTGTGGAGGCCCTGAGAGAAACAAACAGCCAAAAATACAGATGAAAAACACTTTTATGATGGCAAACATGGTGTCAACTCTGTGACAAAGGCTTCCCATTTTGTCAGCTCACACCTGTCTCCAGTGATCCCAGGAATCTCAACAAGGATGACATTGCTTCTCATGTATTTAGCAACCATTTAAGCCAGTGTTACACAAATCAGAAGGAACAAAAAGATGAGCCGTTCACTCAGTGTCACCCACTGACCTGGGAACCTCTATCCCCACAGTGTTGTACCCCCAGCTCTGTTCATTCATTTGAAGTTGACAAGATGAGAAAGAGTTGAGATTATTTGCTGAAATCAGAAAGGTCCAATGGAAATGTGATCCAAGGCCACCACATAAAATAACATTAAATAACAGCACCCATGGGTCCATTTGAAGTGAAGGGTTTGGTTTTTTTAAGTGGGTGGTTTTTTGTTTTCTTTTGAATTTTTAAGACAAATCAAAAACCAGTTTAAACTGAACTGAACTGCAAACAGAAGTTGAGAGATAACACCTATATAACCTACAATTATGCATTCCTGAAGATTAAAAAACCATGTCTTTTGAAATATAAAAAAATGAAAGCTAATGAGAATACCAAAGTGACAATCCCAGTTAAAAAATGTGGATTGGATAAAAAACACTCATACTCATAAAAGAATATAATGAGAATATTTTGCAAACAACTGAGTTTCTAAGATTTTAACAATACATTTGGGGCTTTGAATGATTTAGACTTACCATCTTTGGAATGTTTAGCCACACAAATGACTTCACTGTTCCTGTCCCTCCCATGATCAGAATGATTTATTTAGAATAGGAAGAGCTCAGCTTCCTCCTAGTCCTTCTCCTGCTTCTTACAGCAAAGAGCATGAGGGCAAAGTGGCCACAAATAACAGTCAATTCCTGTATTGTTGCACAAGAATGGACAGAAGGGGTCAGACTGAAGATGCCTTTAGTCTGGCTTTCTGTCTGACAGTGGCTAAAAGCATATATAAATCTCAAAAAAAATCTAATGCCAGAAATGGAGGAGCAGCCAAGGAATTTGGGTAGATAAGAAAATTCCTGTATGACTTAAGCCATTTGTTTTGGAGTGAGTGACCACATGGATTTCATGACTAAAAGCCTCATGCCCTATGTGAAAATTCAGTGCTTTCTGCTGCTCAAAACCTGATCTACACACCAGTGCCAGGGAGAAAACAAGTGGTACATATGTGGCAGCTCCAAATCTCTGCCACAGCCTCCCTGCCACAGGGATCCTGATCCTGACACACTGCAGGAAGCACCCAAGCTTTGCTGTAACAAACCCCAACATCCAAGAGGATCATTCCCAGTTAAACCAGGACAAAGGTCTACCAAGCCCAATGCCCAGCTGGACACCCTCTGAAATAGGGCACTTTCTCAGGTCTCTCAGCAAACTTTGCTCCTGAATAGATTTGTCCTCTGGCTTTGTATGGAGGGGGTACAGTGTAACTTCAATGGAGGCAAACAGTGCCTGGAGATGAAAAACAGGATGTGAAGCAACTGATGTGAGAGTCAGTGACTAACCTGGGAGGAAATCATTCAAGAAGTTTAAAGAGATTTTTTGCCTTAAACATTGCACAGAATGAATGAATCATTCTGAAAGCCTGGATACCTCTTGCTCTCTCTGAGCTGTATCATTTTACCAAAAGATCTGTTTCCTACAGGCAGGTGACAAAGCAGGTCCAGCTGTGGGGCTGGATACAGATGCCACCCCTAACTGAAAGGAGGGGAGAAGCTCATCATTGTCACATGGCAGATAGATGCTGTCAAAACAAGATTTCACATCATCTGGTACAGAGATTAATCTTTTCCTTCAGGGAAGGGTGTACAGATCTAGTAGATCTTCTGGAACACAGCTTTGCCCCATCCAGGAGAGATGTTTACTGTGGTTTTCACTCACAGGCATGGTCAACTCATATTAAAGCTAAAGTGAGCCTGGGAGAAACAGAGATGGAGAGTCTCCCACCAGGAATAACCACACACAGGAAAAAAAACCAAACCAAACCAAACTAAAGACAAAGTTCAGGGGTTTGTTTGGTTGGTTTGAAGGGAGGGTGAGTTTTACATACCAGAAGGCAAAAAGAAAGCCACACTAAGGGTTTAGATGCAAGAAGAAGCTTCTTAAGATAATAACTATCTACATATAAAGGTAAGATAACATGTAACTACCTGTATATTTTCTGTGATATACACCATGCCAGATCACCTTAGATTTCTTGCATAAATAGAACTATGTACAGGGGAAATCTTCCACATGGTACATCACCATTTCTCTGTACCCAGGCAAACAAAAATCTATTCTAACCAGAATTGATCAGCTGATTCTCCAGAGCACAAGATGCAGGTTCTCTTTACCACAGCTAATGGGGCTAAAGGAAGGAAACATGTTTTCTCCCCTCTGTCCCTACTCCTTTTGGCCAGTGAAACAATAGCAAGGATATGACCTTCACCCCAACAGACACAGTGGTCACAGAATCCAGTTCTGCCTGTGAACAGTCATTCCAAGAAATAGTATGTTCTGGTGACTTCAAAGTGAAAGAGGTGTAACACTTAAAATCCTCCCTGAAGAGGCAACACATCCCTTCAGGTGATGTATTTAAGAACTGCTCAGGCACCAATGGCACAACACAAACCCAAAGACAGGTCAATATGAGATACCTGAGGTTACTCTTAATACAGAACACCAGGGAAAGACAGAATTTATCCATGGACACAGCAGCCATGGTATCTAATTACTTCCAAACACACTGTGAAGCTCCACATATTAGAGAGCAGTCTACCACCTCATTTTAGCTTTTGCAACTTGTTATTCGAATTTATCTCTGGTTGCCAAGTAAACCACCATCTCTAGGTAACAGCACACACTAATAAAGTAGCAAAAAATTAACTGCCTAGGTTTGAAGCAGAGATCAATAGCATGGTCCTCTACTTTTAAATGTTCTGAGGTACATTATCCTTACTGCCTTTCCAACCCTGCCCCTGCCAGGACAAATGAAGCTCCTGAAATGCTCAATCAGTGGGTTGTAACTTGTGGGGCCAAATCTCTATTGTTGCTTCCTCTCCCACGATGTTATTCTTCTGTATCTGGAGCTCTGTGCTCCCAGAACACTGGAATGCCCCTTCTGAACTATTTATAGAATTAGATTCTTGAGACCAAAAAAGCTGTGAGGAAATGGAGAAAAGGTAAAAGAGAAGTTCTGAGTTCAAGAGAAAGGGTGTTGTAGGGATTCCAACACAGGAAACACAATCACTTTTATTACACACACATACTTTGGAGTCCAGCTTCCCAGCTGTCACTTCAAATGCATCAATTCTGTGAAGTCAGGCGTGACACTGAAACAGGAAAATCTGTTTTCCAAGGTTTCAGTTGGGTCTTTCTGAATAATCACAGAAAAAAATCCTTTCAGCTTACCTCAGACAGATCCTCTAAGAGTGGTGTCACTCTGTAGCTTGGGTGGGCTGTTTGCAGAACAGCATCTGCAACTGGCTTTGACTCCAGTTCAGCCAAAAGCATCGGACCATGACTTGTATCTTCACCTCCAAGAATTTCTGCTGAGAGAAAAAAATAATTCCTTGATGAGCTGGAGCAATAAACTCCTGGTCAACTCACGTGGCAGAATCTGCAGCCTTTCAAAATTCAACATTGAGACAGTGTTAAAGAGAATGATTTCCTCCTTACAGGGCTCATTGTATATCCCTCCAATTGTTCCTGTGGGGGAAAAAAGGAAATAAAAAATACGAGTCTGTGGAAATTGAAAAAATAAATCAGTTTTATCATCTGTAGATTTCTAATGGAGCAGCATTTCTGAGAGTTTCAGAGCTGTGCAGTTCATCATGCCATTGTATGCCTAATGGGCTTTATCACACTTACTGCAAAAGGCTTCTTCAGGAAAATGCTTCACTGTTGTGTGCATTAAAAGAAACCTGTCTATAGCCTATTTTAAAGGGATCGTTTGCTCTCTAATCCAGCATTTTATCAAGCTTTTGCAGCCTGCAAGTGTGTAAAGCATCTTTATGAGAAATGTACTGACAGCTCATGAACTAACTTTAGCCTTCTGCTATCATACAGAGCCAACGAATGAATTTTAAGCCTAATTAACTATAATCATTGCTTAATTAACTGTAATTATTGTTCACTTTAAGACTGCATGTGCCACTTTTCATTTGCATGTTGGTTTTTATATCCATGACTTCAAGCACTGAAAACAAGGATTTATAAATGACTGATCATCAAGATGCTGCTCTGCACCTACCCGAGCAACACCTGCTCCATCCTACAAATGGACATCTTGTTTCCAAATTACAAATAAAGACTAGTCACAGAACTGAAAGTAACCAATCCTCGAAGTTTTTACATCTGTGAGTGATTCATTCTGACAATCTGAGTACCCACTGCAAGGTTCTATGTACAGAGATTAAATATGTGAACTTTGATGCCCATTGGTGTAATGATTATTTAAATTTAATTAAATAATTCCTCAAAGGAATTATCAAATAAAATGGTGGAGCTGCATTGTAACTGGAAATAGCTCATTTGACTGGCAATCTCACAGAGCAGTGGCCAGGTAAAAAAGATTTGGTAGGAAGGTGGAAACAATCATAGATCATTCCTTCTCCCCACCAAGAACAGTTTCCTACTCAGTGCTGACCCCACTAAAAAAAGGACTTGGAAACAAGATCTTCTATTCCTCCCTGATATGAAAACACTCTTGTCTTGAAAGCAGATCCAGGCTTTTATAGCATGTTGTTTCCTTAGCAATGCAAGGAACACTGTGCTGTGTTCAGAGGTGGGGAGGGAGAGAAGCTACATCAAAAATCATCACAGTGCAACAGAATTCAGTCTGGGATTATTACAGATGGTGTAAAAACTCAGGGCATTCCCCTGTGGTAGTTAGTCCAGGGCAGTTTCTCCTCTCCAAAATATAGTACAGTAACAACAGGACGATGAGATTTAGAAAGCTGAGCTTAAAAAAACAGTGGAGAAACACAGTGCTTGCAGATTTATCATCACAGGCAGGTATTGAAAAGTGTGAGATATTTACAGGACAGTCAAAGGGCATCCTAAATTAAATTAAATTAATTTAAAAATAGGGATAGAGGAGATACAAACATGTTATACCAGACAGAGCTAAGGGGAGTAAGGAGGAGATACCCCCAGAGACAGGTTCTCCCATTAATAGGCATCTTTTAAGTCTGTTAGAGACTTACAGAATCATGGAATCACAGAATGGTTTGGTTGGGAGGGACCATAAAGGTCATCCAGTGCAAACCCCCTGCCACCTCCCACTATCCCAGGCTGCTCCAACCTGGCCTGGAACATTTCCAGGGATGGGGCAGCCACAGCTTCTCTGGGCAACCTGTGCCAGGGCCTCACCACCCTCACAGGCAAGAATCTCTTCCTAAAATTGAATCTAAATCTCTCCTCTTTCAGTTTCAAACTGTTCCCCCTAGTCCTGCACTATCTGCAGATGATTTAGATCACTGATTTATTCCTTCACCACAGTGTCTTTAGTGCTGACTGTCCTCTAACAGAGAGTTAAACAAGTGACTTGGAGAAATGTCATACCCCAGGGAGCCCAATCTAAA
Organism: Neodrepanis coruscans; assembly: GCA_013400695.1. Classification (NCBI taxonomy): domain Eukaryota; kingdom Metazoa; phylum Chordata; class Aves; order Passeriformes; family Philepittidae; genus Neodrepanis; species Neodrepanis coruscans. Next base: position 43,065 of record VYZS01096669.1, read on the forward strand.
CAAACAACATTCAACAAACTACTTTAAAGTAAAAGTTTGACAATATATAATTTACCAGAACACATTTCCAAGGCTGACACTGGTGTAGCTGGTCCAAAATGTTGGGTCACAGCTACTTTGAAAGGTTACACAAGTTCAAATGTTAATCACTTCAAAAACAAGCAAATGCTCTTGTTTCTCCAAGATTACTTTTGCCATGTGTTGAACACATTGAATTTCAATCCACCTCCTACTGGTCAAGGGTTAATAATGTGAGATGTGCTTCCCTTGTCAAATTCATAGATGTGAAAATTAGAAGGACAGAAAACCAGCTGTTTGATCACTTTAATTTACACAATTTTTGATGAATCAGTGCAATGCTGTTTATGTTGCAACAGCTTTAGAATTATTTCAGTTTAAACATATTTAAAACCACAGTCAACAATGAGTTTCTACATGCTTGCAGCAGTTAAATTAAACAAGTATGGATGGCCATTTTCAGGTGACATTGCAGAAAATGGAATAAAAAATAAGGGACAGGAAGGATGGGTCACTGGTTTCAACTGAAAGAAAGAAGTTTCCCTGGTTTACACCAGCAACTTACCCCTGCACTGCTCTGTAA
>VYZS01096670.1:3564-23909 GCA_013400695.1 Neodrepanis coruscans
ATAAATAGAGTATTAGAAACAAGAAAGATTTCTCTTTTTTATGGTTTCAGATATTTACTAATATCTAGCTATAAAGGAAAAGGTATTATTAATACAAGTGATGAAATGTGCAGAAAAAGTGCAATAAAACAAAACATGTAATTTAACAGCTATAAACCCATGTTTTGATTCCAAAGTAATTATTTTCTAATATCCAAAGCAACCCATGAAATTTATCAGCAAAGTTTGTAAACAAAGCTTTGTGAGAGCTGGAATCCTGTGTTTCCTTTGTGTGCACAGCTTGTGCATAAAATGATTGTAGTGCATCTGCTTTTCACTAAAAACCAAGTATGCTAGTGGTCCATGAGATACTTCTTTATCTTTAAAAACAAAAAAAAAGGGGGAACAAAGCCCATTCCCCCTTGAACACTCCCTCGTGTAAGAACATATTTGCTTCATGGTTGAAGTGTTGGTACCTCTAGGCAGCTGCTAAGTAGTCAAGGTAAGGCTCCTTTGTGTGTGTGAAAGAAAACTTCTTGAAAGTACTCTAAAATCAAGTCTTGCAATGATAACTCCACCACATTTATAGCCATTTGTTGGGTATATTCACTTTTATTGAACTGTCTCAGTTGTCACTCGACTAAATAACCAGGCTCTGGAAATGCAGATGCTGAAATCTGATACCAGAAGTATCAGGTTGGTGGAAGTACCCATTGGACTCTGAAATGCAGTTGTTTACCTCTTAGGGCAATATCAGAATCTAGATTTTATACAAAAGCTGAATATTGTAGTGTGGGAGCAGAACCCTGTTACCCTGAACACATTGGGACAATGTGGGCTCATGGCTGTGTGTGCATAATATCTTTAAATCTCAAGATATTTAGACTTTGTCGTTATGGTGTCCCAATATTTTATCATATTTATCTATAATTATTTCCAAAGTAGGCTCAAGGAACAGAATGGAGATATTGTAGACCAGCTATTTGGTTCATTAAGTTGAGATGGCCTCTTACCACCAGGAGCAGCCATTGTTTGGGAAAGTTGCTTGTTGTATTTGTAGCACTGTGAGATTGTCAAGGCTGGATCAGTGGGATGCTTATTTCTTGCATAGTGGAATGTTTTGGAAGCTGATTGATAGATGGGTAAAATAGTGAGTAAGTCCTTGTAGTACACAAAACAAATTCTGTGAGTAGCCTTAAAAAGAGGCAATATTCCGTTTTAGCAGTCACAGAATGGCTGAGGTTGTGTGCTGGCTTCATTCTGTTTGGATGCCAGTGCCCACTCAAGCTGCTGTGTCACTGCCCTCCTCAGCCAGGAAGGGGAGAGAAAATATAGGGAATGGTTTGTGGGGAAGAAATAAGGACAGGAAGAGATCATACCATAACAGGCAAAACAGACCTGGCTCGGGGATTTTAACTGTGTTGCCAGTCAAGTCAGAGTAGGGTAATGAGAAGTAAAACTAAACCTTGAAACACCTTCAAACACAGCTTTCCATCTTTCTAGGTTTAACTTTCTGAATTTTCTCCCTCTTCCCCCAGCAGTGCAGAAGGTCAGGGAATGGGGGATATGATCAGTTCATCACGATTGTCTCTGCTGGTCCTTTCTCCTCAGGGCAAGAACTCATCACACTCATCCTTGCTCCAGTGTGGGGTCCTTCCCACAGGAGACAATCCTCCACAAGCTTCTCCAATAGGAGTCCTTCCCACAGGCTGCAGTTCCTTATGAACTGCTCCCCTGCAGGTCTTGCCAACAAACCTACTCCAGTCTGGGCTCCTCCTTTTGTAGCTCTGCAGGTCCCTGCTCCATCATGGGCTTCCCAAGGAGTCACAGCCCCCTTAGGGCATCTCCCTGCTCCACCCTGCACCTCCCTGGGCCGCAGGGGGACGGCTGTGTAACCATGGTTTGCACCTTGTATCTCTTAATTGGAAATTAATGTTTCCCAGGGAGATGTCAGTGGCTATCAGGGGTGATGTTTGCTTTTTGAAGTGCTACTGAAATGTTAATTGAAATCACTGAGACAAATCATGAGTGAAATGTGTCACTTTTCTTTTAGGTTAATGATTTTCAGGAATTATCTGGCATCTGCCTCTTTACAGAACTGGTGGTTTTGGGAAGATCAGAATGGATAGTATGTGGAACTTTAACTTGCACTGATCCATTGTCATGTGTCATGAAATTTAAGTTGCCTCTTATCTGATTAAATTTTATTTACTTTTAAAATGTTTTCTTCCTGAAACAAGGTAAATTAAGCTTCCTGAAATAGGAAAAGTCTCATTTGTGCTTTATGGCCTCAGCTGGTTCTCAGTTTTTTAGTTTAGCATGCAGCAAAAGCACATTATAGTTAATAAGGTATGGGTGTTCTTTGAAAGAGGCAAGTAAGTAAATGTAAGTATGATACCTGAAGGAGAACTAGTAAATATGAAATGTGGTTGTTAGTAATTTTTAAGGGTAGATAAGAAACAAGAAAGCACATCTGCATAAACATGTATAAAATATGCCAAATGCTGCTGAAGACTTTTCAGGCAACATTTTATTATTTAATGTACTTGCTCAACTTTTCTTCTTGAGCTGTGTGTTAAAATTACATTTAAAAAAGCCACATTAAAACTACCTAGAAATAATAGTTTATCCTGTATTCATACTCTTTGGAGATACTGGTGAAAAATGTGTATTACTGCGTAGATATGCATAGTTTAAAGCAGTTTTGGTGATCAACTTTTTAGACACTGAAAACCTGTGTAGTATGTTCACTTGTTGCTCTTAGTTGCTTTTAGTTTGATTTTTACATGTTACTATTTGCCATCTCTTTTCTTGACTTGTCTGCTTCCTTATGTTACTCTGTAGTGTGTGTATTTGACTTGGTGTAAGTAGTTTCCTTAGATAATTCCTAGTAGGAGTAGCTGGAACCATTTAGTTACTGCTTTACTTATGAGGCTGCCCTAGTTAAACATAATATACAGGTTTTCTTCCCTTGCCCGTGTGACACTGTCATGCTGCAGTCAGGGAGTTGGCCCAGGTAAGTCTGTGCCTCCTGGCTGGAATTTGCCCAGTGTAGTGTGTATCAGATTTCTCCAGTGCCTGCTTTCCTTTGAGTGCCTTTATAAGATGTTTATTGTAGCCAGGAGGTGGTTGCACATGGGTATGATTTGCCAGGGATTTCCTGTTGAAAGCCTTACTATGAGTGTCACTTGTAAAACCTCCTCCCCAGCAAGCTCCAAGTATCAAATCATGACTCCTGATCAAATTCAGACTCTTTTATCTTGGAGATGTCATCGGAAGCTGTGTTTGGAAAAGCAGCCAGATCATAAATTTTCTTAGTGTCCTCTTTATTTCTCTGTTTGTTCCCTTTCTAGAATGAAAGCTCTCCCAGATTGCTGCCCTAGAGCTCCATTATCACTTCCCATTAAAGCAGGATCCTGACAATTCGATTGTTACAGGGTTTGAGTTACGGTGTTGCCATGACAAAATAGCATGGCCTTGTAACAGGGTGTTTTTGTGGTTTTATCCACATCCAATAATTGTAGTTTTACTGAGTATAGATCACAGCAGGTCTTTTTAGAAGACAGTAAATAATTACAGTAAGTGTTTGCTGGTCTCTAGGGTGCACTTCTGGCTTGAGAAAGATGTGCATTAGGTCAGAAGCTTGTGCTGCAGATAGCTGCATGACATTTACACCATTTATCAAGATGAAGTCATTCTAGATCTTCTTTTGGGCTCTGGTTGTAAATAATTTAGCTTTTTTTTTTTTAAATACAAGTAGACACCAGTTTTATTTGAAGAGTCTAAGGATTTTTTCCTGTCCAAATTAGTGCTGAAGAATAATGTAAGAATATAATATTTATTTTTATCATTATTGTGAGAGTAGAAAACAAAGAAAAACATGTTAAAGCCAGAAGGCTTCCTCCTCAGTGCTGCTTTTCCCCTGTGTGCAATTGGTTATTTAAAATGATGTGTGCAGATGTCTTGTTTCCCCTCTCGGGGGAAATAGGAACTTCAGGGAAGAAAGGGTGTTCTTTGCAAAAATTACTGCTGGTTTTAGTGGTGTCTTTCTTCTAAGAACGTTCCTATTGCCAACTTCTGTGATCAGGTCATCTTTTTACAAAGCTATTTAAGGGAGTTTGTGGCAAAGGATTACACATTTCCAGAAGAAATGCCACACATGCAGATTAAGCATGAGTGTGCTTTGGAAATAAGTTTTTTTTTTAATCTGTTAGCTGAGTAATTACTGCCTTGCATTTCCACTGTGTTTTCCTGTGCTATTTGAAAGGTGACATGCTCTTTCTATTGATGTTCAGCTCAAGAAATCAGAAGGCTCCCAATTTGTGGGATTATTAGTTTGCAACTTAATTATTTGTCACTTATTTGGTAGCCTTAACCATGTTGCTGGGTGTTCATTTTCCTGAGTGTTGGGGTTTTTAAAGCACTCTCAAACATATTCTAGTTTCAAATCACATGTCTTGGAGATAACACATTAACATTTACTATACTGTTACTGCCTGCTCAACACAATCCTGAACTGGAAAACACTTAGTTTATTTTACTGAGACCAACAGTAGCCTTGTGAACTAAAGTACAGCCCAGAACTTTGCATCAACAGAGCTGTTGTAAATTGTTTCTGATGCATCTTAAAATTCACCCTATTCTTAGTATCAAACTGGGAATATTTATCCAATTAGACACTAATCCCCATCAGAGTTCATTATTTTCTTCACAACCAGGACATTTAAAAACATCAAGTGCTCAGCAAAATTAGGCTTCTCTGAACTTCCACAGCCTCTTTTGCTGTTTGAAGTGAGTTGCAGCAGAGACAGGATGGGGACACCATGGTTAGTCATCACCTGGAGCTAGGGCTGTGGGTTCTGAGGGTGGCCCTGTGTGCTCTGCCAGTTCTGAAACACTTCTGTGTTCAGAGTGACAAGTTAAATCAGGGTAAAAAACACAGTGACTCAAAGTCTCCTTACGATGGCTTTCACATGACTGAGAGCTATTGCAGAGTTCTCAAAATACAGTAGTTGTGGGTGGGCATTGTTGGCTTGCCATTTTCTTCCCATTAGTCTTGAGAACTTTAGGCTTTTGCCTCTGTTAGCACCAGCTGAAGTGCTGTAGGTCCCTACAGGGTTGTATTCTGGTTCCTCTGGCTTGATTTGTGGGGATGGCGAGGCTGGGGAGCCGCTGTTGCCGGTGGCCTCTGCAGAGTGGATTTGTCTGTGGCACTCACGGGCTGCTCTTGTTAAGCTCAGCAGAGGATTGAGTAGCTGTGTGGGTTGCAGTTGGAGATTAATTAGGTTATATCACAGGTATATTATTACTGTAGGGATTCTGTTGGTTTATAGGCAGTTTCTTTTCCGGAAACTGAATCACCCTGTTAGTCTGTGCAGCTCTAAGTTTGTCAGAGTCAGATTTACTGCATTTGCTTTGTTAATGTGGCTTTTTGGCCCTGCTGTTAGAGCTAGTCTGCAAATGTCAGCACATCATGGTGTACTTGCACATAATGTATTGCTATATGGATATTGCTTTTCTTGTTCAAAACCTTGTCTTTAATCGGTTAATTCATATGTGGATATTTTTTGCCTTTCCCTGTTGGCTTTATGCTGAAAGGAGCTGCAAAGTGTTTTGCTGAGTGCTCAGTTAGTCAGCGGTCTGGAGCTGCTGGAGTCCTGTGCATGGTTAGAACAAGCAGTGGGAAATTCACTTGTAAATTATCATTCCTGCAATTCGGAGAAAATGCGGAATGAATATAACTGCCTTTTTTTGGTCAACAGGAGATGAGAATAGAATCACTTGGCATTATTTTCACATTGAGGCCATTTCCTTACTCAAAGGGAACAGATTGAAAGGAACAGACTGAACTGGTGACCTGAAGCACAGACATCTCATCTGCGTAACAGGAAAAATATCATAATGATAATGTAAATATTTCTATTGCTTTCCATAATAGACTGTCATCCTGAGGCCAAAGATGAGTTTACATTCATGGTCTTGTAAAAGCCCTTTCAAATACTTCAGAAATATGTTGCAGATAATGAGAATTTCTTTCCACGTGTGAGTGGAAGTAGGGGACATGATCATTGGTGTAGAGATATTAATGAGGGTTAGATCACAAGTGCTGCACATGAAGGGTTGATTTTGGTCAATAACTTAAAAAAAAAAAAAAAGGCTGTTTCCCATCCCCAGTTTTCTGGCATCCAGCTCCCCTGATGGCTGTTTCATGGCAGCAGAACTCAGCTTTACCTGCAGGGATTTATTGAAGAGTTGGAGTGCCCCATGAGTTAAGGGTTTGGTGGGTAAAATGGTGCAAGGCCAAATACTTCCTTCTTTTAATCCTCATTTGGTTTTCTTCTTGAAGTCTGTAATGTGTACAATGGGAAGCTTAAGTCAGGCTTTCTGGAGCTTTTCCATGTGTTTCACAGGGGTAATAGGGCATGCCTGTTTAAAGTACTTCAGACACTTAAAGGTCACCAAAACCAATGCTGCTATTACTTTTAAATGCACTACGTTTGCTTTTGAAATACAGTCATAAATGATCCAGGATTTCATTATGATTCAAATCCCCTTCAGTTGAGAGAAGCTGTGGGATTTTAGCCCAAGGCAAATGTGTGCCTGTCAAAGGGTCAAGGCGGAGCTGAACCAGAAGGGATTTGATCTGGAGCCTGATGCAGTTTCATGACTCAAGTGCAGTCTCTGCTCTAAAACTTACAAGAGCAGAAACTATTCATGAAACAAAATTAAAATGACCCATGCAAGTCATTGAATGTTACAATGCTATGAGACTAGGTTAGCAAGGGTGGTTTATTATCATCTTTCTCTTGTGACTAAGGCAGGGATGTTGTACAAATTGTGCCTTCAAGTTGCTTTTATTTCTTAACTTTGTGTAACACACTGAAAAGAAAGGCTTATCACACCTTTTGTTGTACAATGTCCACGAGATGATTTTTCATGTTTTTCCTTATATAATACTTTGGAACTTGGTGAGATTATTCAAATCTACAGTAATTGCCACTGTTGAAGTTTGACGTTTTCTACAACGAAAATGCAAATACTGCTGAGAAAATTGACTGAAGCTTATTGGAAATTTAGTACCTGCCTTTTGCTTTGCTCTGTAAACTCCCTGATGGGCTGTTACTAAAGTCATATCTGTGAAATATTTTCTTCAGGAAACAGCTGATATGAATTTACTTCGTTCCTATTGATCTATGAGGGAATGTTAAATTTCATGTTTTGAATGGTTTACGTGCAAGGTACAACATTGGTGCTTAGTGAGCTGTGAGGGGAAAAATGCTGACAAGGCATCCAATATGAAACTAAATGTTATGTTTATACAGTTAGTCACTTTTGTTGAGACAATCTTATGTGCTACCACAGAGGCACGGGCACAGAACTCTGCATTAGTTACAGTCATCATCACTGGGTCAGTCCTGTCTCACTGTTCTTTCTGTACCTCTGGCAGCGAAGAAAGTGCTGAGTGCATTGGAAGATTTTCAATCTCTGAGCACTAAACTGGTTTTTTCACAAGTAGTGTATGCATAGAATACATGTATCTTCAAAAGTATTGGGATAGGATTTTTTGCCTTTTTTTCCTTTGAGTTGCTTATATTCATGCCATCCTACTCTTTCTCCCAACAATTGCTCACTTAATTCCATACCTTAGATTCCCTTATTGGGAGCAGAGCTGATGGTATATTGTGCTAGGGTTTTTATTAGGACTTTTTCTGCAGAAATGGCAGCCTTTGCAGTGCCTTGGTGTTATTTGATCTGGGAACTTGCTGGTCTGTAGGAGGTATTTCACTTAGGCAACTTCCCTTCCCTCACTCTGGAGGCCTCATGTTTCTCCTGCCATATGAAGTACTTGTATGGCTGCCAATGGCTACACTTGGAATACCAGTCCCAGGGTTGTTCATTGCAGCCCCACTGGCTCCAATAAAACACCTAAATCTGTCCATGTCCCTTGCTAGGTTTGCTGAGAGGATGCAGTGGCACATCCTCAGCTAAAGGAATGATTATCTAGTGAAGCTCTGTCACTGCTTTTTGAGTGTTGGTCATGTGAGTGGGAAATGCCCATCCCGGTCCAGCATATCCATTCCTACCAGTCCTTCCTGTAACAGGGACAGTTACACTAACATGACTCAAGGAGACTGTTTAGTTTTGACTTTCAAGACAACATTTGTCAAGTATTTTGATCAAGTGCAATTTAAATGCATCAGTAATTACAGGCTCCAGAGGGACCACAGCAATAATGGTATTTTTTTCCTGACACGACAGGAAACAAATTTCCCATAAGCCTGGGGAATGCAACGTGCCACTTGCCCCAGTTGGTGGTGAACTTCAAAGGAAAACAGTGTTTCTTTTTACTGGCCTCGGGTTTTGCACTATTTTATCTTCAAAAATGGTATTTCGATTGCTGGAAGGGAATTATTTTTCTTTGCTGCTTGTTACTCCTTTGTCCCAAATGGCATTGCTAGTTTTTAAAACAAGGACCACCTCACTCTTGCAGCTGGAGCTTATTCCAACTTCTCTTTAATGAGGAAAACCGGTTTCATTGTGTTTAAACAAGCACATGAACAAAGGTCCAATCACTGGTTTGGCCTGTGGATAACTGTGGCTTACAACAGCCATGTGTTGGGTGTCAGACTTGGCAAAGATATGAGCTACATTGTTTTCTGCTTTGTATTTAAGGTTTATAAGTTGTGTATGTAAATAGGTACAATTTTGCAGAAAGTATAAATGATACACCTTTAAAAGTTGAGACATTTATTACAACTCTGTTTTTTATATCTCTTAATTTACTTCATAGAGTCCTTTCAAAATAATGAAAAGGGGACAAGGATTTCCCTCTTCCTTTAGGGCACATTGAACGTACCATAATGTATGGAAAAGTGAGGACTTATCACTCCAGCATGTCCTTGTCCTGAAAATGAGGAAGAACTTCAGCTAGTAGAGACTTTCTATAGTATTTTTTGTCTGTGCCAGTCTTTGAATGTCAGATTGGAGGGAAGGATGCCAGACTGAGCTGTTCTTCAGCCATTCAGCCTGGCATCTCCCTTACTTATGGTGACTATAAGGGAAAACACAATTAAAAACAGTGGGGAAGCAATTCTTATCTAGGAAAATCTCAGGTATTCATAATGCAACAAGCTCTAGCATGTACCAGTGAGTATTCAAGAGCTAGAGGGCTTCTCAGGATTTTGCTGTGTTGAATGGCCTGTGACAATACTTCTGTGTAACTTTAAACTCTGCTTATTGAATTATGCAACAGTTAAATACCTCACTAAGGTTTTTTTCCAAGTAATTTTCCACAATTGACTTCATCTGTACAGGTTGGGGGGAGATTAGTTGTAGAAACAGACCCAGTGGCATGTCTTGGATCAACAGTCACTTGGTTGTTTAGGGTTTTTTCCCTGCTAATGTGCCTGATTTTTAAGGTTTTCATTTTTAGTATTATGTTGGCCAAGTCATTTGTTTCTTTCTCCTGAAGAAGGAGATTTTTCCTGGTTTTCCTGCCAGAAATATAAGAATATATATACACAATATATTATAAAAGGAATGGAGCATATTAACCTCACTACCATTTAACTGGCCATGTTTTGAGTGGGAATTTGAACCATATGACCTCAGAGGTCCCCTACAACCTGAAATATTCTGTGGTTAAATGTATTATTTACAGTATTTAATGCTAGAGTTTGGAAGCTTTTAGCTGGTTCAAGGTTTGGCAGACACTTTGGATGGGATATTAGACTGTGGAGTTTGTCTTTTTTTTTTTTTCTCCTCCTATTCAGAATGGAAGATTAAATACAGTAGACAGGGGCTTGTGGGTGCTGGAAGATCCTGTGCCTAAGAGGTGCAAGATTGTTCTCATCATCTGGATCTTGCAGGAGTGTGAGATGTTGGTTCTCAACTTCCACAAAATTAGAAAGCCAGCAGGAGCCAGAATTGATGAACTGCTGCTGAGGAAAGTAAATTTTAACTGTCTCTTACCCTAAACTGTGCTGTTTGAATCCTCTTGTAGTGTTGCCTTTCAGAGGCAGGATGTGCATTGCTGTTCAGTGTTTTTATATTTTATCTTGTTTTGGAGAAACTTCCTTGTTTTATACCTTTCCTGAATGTGTCTCAATTCTTTTCTGCTGAAAACCACCGTGTATAAAAGCAGAGTGACTGATCTGTGTAGGGTTATGTAACACATGCTCAAAGGTGCTGCACAGGTTCTCTTAGAGAATAATATAAAAAAGGACAAGCAAAATGGAACAACTGCAGAGATGGCTCATGTTCTCAGGGTTTTCCTTCCTGAGATCCTTTGTAGAGTGGACTTGGCATGGATGGAGACTTGAGGTCTTCCTACTGTGGCAGGAGTTTTCAGGCTTTTGTGGTTTTTGTTTTCTTTTCTGGAGGACCCATGTTTTCCTGCCTTCAGGAGGAAAATCAGGAGTTGCACAGAGGGTGTTGTTTGAGATGGGGGCTGTGGTAAGGGTGGCAGCAGGGAGTTGGCTCCTGGCCTGTTTCCTTCCTGACCTCATGGCTCTGTCAATAATTGAGTGTGCAGGGGCTTCAGAACACACAGTCCTGAATCTGCCAAGGCTTTCCTGCTCTGTGGCATTTCTGTGTATATGTCTACTGGTAAAATTTGAAAGGAGGGCAAATTGGTCTCAACCTCATGTTATCTAAGAACACAGCTTTTGAATTGATATGTTATTAACTTAGTTTCAGGTTGCAGCTACAGCAGAAGGATTGTTCTCTTTCTGATCTTAATCTGATGATCTTGATTTAATTTTTGTATTTATTTCCAAATAGTCTCTAAGGTAATGTTACTACAATGTCAGCAGTCAATTTAAATTAAAGGAAAATCCCAGCTATTTAAACAAAATGGTTAAAAGGAAATGTTGTCTGACTGGTGAATAAGACAAGTACTTGAATTTTAGGTTTATTTTTGACGAAAAAATACATATTTGAAATGTTTTTCTCTTTAAATTTTCTTTTTAATAAAAGACAAAATCAATTTGTGAGTTGATAAAAACCATTCACTATTTAGTGTCTCCTCGCTTTATATATTCATAGACTGAAGATAGATACGACCCAGTCTTATATCTTAAATAATTCCAGACACCCTAATTATCCTTAATTATTTAGGTATTAAATTATTCTTATCTTCATTACTTTGAAGGGGTGCAAATAATTTTGTTTCCTCATTTTACCAAGTAGCTTTTCATGAATCCATTCATCCCACTTGTTACCATGTAGTGATGATGCTTATTGAAAATAGTACATTAAGTTATTGATTAACATTTCGTAGGGTTATATGTTTTATAACTCATAAAAGAACATAGCAATTACATTTGAGGTACAGTGCTCTTATTCCTTTGAATTACCCCAAGGCAGTTCAGTATTTGAATGAAACTATCTCCACTCACTAAAACATCTGTTTAGAGACTTCTTATGGGAATTGGGGCTCTTTTTCCCCCCTGGATTTTATGTAGGTATTAAAAAATCGGTAGCTTTTATTTTGCATGTATAAAAATATTATTATTATAGAATGTAAAAATATTGGAGGACAAAAATGTGAACAGGAGCCAGCCTGGGGTCTGCCAGCCTGGAAGAGGATTTTGTGGCAATTGTTTTATTCTAGTACTGGAGTTTGGGTGTCTGCAGACTAAATAATGGCCAGTGGGAGCCAGGTCAGAGCCTTCAGGATTTTGAAGTTGGAGGCTCCCTGTAGTGCCAGTGTCATTATCACTGGGCTGGGATAGCACTGATTTCCTGCAGCTCCACAGTCATGGAAACTAATCTGAAAGCACACATTGCTTAACTCCCTGAAATCAAAACTAGCAATAAATGGCATCATTATAAAGCCTTGGAAAGACACGTAGTCCTTTTGAACTTACATTGACTGGTAAAGCCCCATCCAACCAAAAAACCTAAACTGGGCCAATTTAAGACTAATTTTTACTTTTCTTCTATGTTGTTGCCTTTACACATGTTCTAATCGAGTTACAGAGTCAGGACAAGTGGGGCTCAAATGCTGCTGTTGTACAGACGTGCATTTATACTCATGGATGTGATCCTGTGTCATTGCTCTGAACTCATTCAAGTGCCTGCAGAGTCCATCTGCTGTAAATCCACACATTCTGCTCAGCATTTTGAATTGTATTAGGTAATAACTTGGGGGAATGAAAGTCCTGCATGGAAAAACTATTTATTCAGTAACTAGGAGTTGAGTGCTGGGACTGATTTTGAGTCATCTAGGAAAATATTAATTATTAGGTAATAAGGCAAAGAATTACCAGATAAGGGCAAGGAATTTTGGAATGTGGTGAGCAAAACTCTGTGTCCTGATGGGAATTTTCAGTTGTTGAATTAAGTTCGTTATTTAAACAGCTTGTGTTCTAAAGAACTGGATGGCATTTTGAATTAAGTAACTTTGTGCAGGTTAGTTTACTGTGAGATAGCACTGGTGTTAAGAGCTGGGTGATTTATTTTATTTTAGGTAGCCAAACATCTTTGTGGGATGGTTGCTTCACATACTCATATATTTTACTGACCCTCTTGGTAGTTACTTTTTTCCATCTCTTGCATGTTGTGCTGATGCCGAGTTGCTCTTGGAAACTGTTTCTGAGTGTGGACATTTGGGCTGTTTTTCCAGAAAATGTAATGCTTAATGAAAACAGTGTGTAGTGCAACAGCCCAAACACATTATAAATGTTCACGCTACCACTGATTTCATAAAAGTGTTACAATAATGCCACTGTTTGCCTTGGGATTGTTATTATTGGGATATAATATAAGCAGCCAGCTATTGAGATACTTGGGAGTTCTTGAATGAAAGATTTTGTAGACTTAAAAATTGCTACTTTGAGGTTTTAATGGGAATATTGGGAAAATCAGATACTACTTGATTTGTCCTAAGTTGTAAAAGAATAAGTAGATTCTAAAAAGACTGAGTTGTGATCGTTCCTGTTCCTGACGTACTGATGTTTTTTCAGCAGTTGTAAATCAGTGCTTAAATAGTCTCTTGGTATAGGGACAGGACACAAAGGGTTTAGCTGTGCCTTGCTTTGAAAAGTCGTGGAATTTTTTGGTTGAACACAATGAAGTTGAAATGGTGAAATGTGAGCGAGTGATTTTAGCAACTTGATTTTTTGTTGCAGTTTACTTCAATTCCACTAATGTTGTTCAATTTTTATGGAATCATAGAAGGGCAGGGACATATCAGAAATTGGATTTTATCTTTCCCATGGCTCCTGATAGTAATAGAAAGGAATAAAATAAATCTGAGCCCCTTTTTTGCACCACTGAAGAGTGTGTGAAGGTGAGGTGAGCCTGGCATGGCAGAGGGGCTGGAATAGAAACAGACCTCGGATTTAACTTGAGATAAATATTTAAAAATGTCTTTTGAGTGCGTGCAGAGTATATTTTTCTTATTTAAGTTTGGTTTCCTTTTAAAGTATGTGTCATATAAGCTCACCTGCTCCTGCTGCTGTTCTGCTGCTGCCTGAGAATCAGGTCCGAGGCAGCTCCTGTTGCTGATGGTGGCTCAGGAGGGAGGGTGGCAGGTTTGCAGCCCTGGTGCTGCAACCAGAGCTGGGATTGACAGCAAATAGTTTCAGTATGGGCTGGTAGTGAAGTTGAGAGGGCAAGTTTTGGAGAATTTCAGCTATGTCATGGGAAATGGCCACAGCCAGACTGGTGATTAGCAGGAGAGTGCAAATCCTCTGGGTCATTGCCAGGGTTCAGGAGGGCAGAACACTGCTGGGCTATCAAATGGTTGCCATACTTTGTTTAAAAGAGAAGAAGAGGGGAAATATCAGAAAAAGAAAACTAAGAAAGGAGCAGATGACTTTTTTTGGTGTCAAGTGTGCCATCATTTTAATGCTGCTGACATTTACATCCTGAGCCATATATGAGTACAGAGAAGGGCTGGAACAACTGCATTTAAATATTGAAGGTATTGGGGAAATCTGAAGAATTAATACTACTCAGTGTTTTTTTTTTTTCCTGTGGATTAAAAGAATTTTCATATGAATTGCCACTGATTTTTGTCTTACAAAATTTACTTACAGCAAGGGTTATTTTTATGTATTAGTGATCCCCAAACTGTTTTAAACTGATCTTTTTTTGAATGCTAAAAGGAAAGAAATCATGCTGCCTATTTAGGGAATATGGAAAAGTATTTTACCTTATTTTTTTTAACAAATAACAGAAGTATGTTTGCAAGGACACTGCCTAGGGCTATAGGCCAAAAGTAGACAACTCAAACTGCTCTCAGTACACTAAAAGTCATTGAATTTTTCTGGTGTGAGGCAAGCTGTTGTAAATACCTGCTGTATTGGTCAGACCTGCTGAGTGTGATTTGTGAGAGCACTCAAGTAGAAGTTTCCTGGTTCTGGAACAGCTTTCCAAGTCAAACCTCTTTATTCATTCACCTCAGTTAAGTAAACAGAGGTGTTTTGTTTTGCCCTTCTGTGGTTGCTTCCCAAACCACAGTGCCAGGGCTCTTGGAACAGCTCCTTTGCCAAGAGGTAAAGTAGAGTGAGGTTGTGCCACCCGTCCCTGAGACAGGTGGTGGCTGACCACGGTCTTGCCACAGTCAAAACCATTCATTTTCCCCTCACCCCATTTCTTTAATACTCCTGACTTATTCCAGGAACAGGCTGTGGATGGGATTGATTGTACCAGCTTGTTTCAGTAGGAGCCCACAGCCTCCAGAGCCAGGCAGGCCCTTGCTGGATCCCTGCCCTGAATAACAGTGAAATGCGTGGGTGCTTGCTGTTAAGCATCCCAAAGGGATGCCAGGGCTCCAGACTGACTGGCATTCCTCCTATCAGGAGTTTTAGTCTAAATGACAGTGTCGAGGCTGCCCTGACCCTCTCTTGGTGGCTGTGGTTAGGGAGCATCAGGATGCCCGTAGCTGCCTGTGGAACTTGCTTGTCTGGATGATTAGTAGAGGGAGGAATCAACTGGGATGCGGGAAAAAAACAAGTCTTTTTTTTACTTGGATTAACTCCTAAATTACTCAGCCTTGTTTCCCCATCACAGAGTGCCAACCAGGGCAGGGGCAGTTGAACTGGCAAATGCTGATTATGCCAGAACTGGAACTGACAGAAGTGCTGATCCAGCTGTTTCCAAAGAGTGTGACAAGTGTTACATAGTGCTGTGATTTATTTTCTGATCACTGGACTTCTATTTATTTCTTGTTCCCTCACAATACTAATGACATTTCCAGTGGATCTTTCTGATTTTTCATTTCCTTACATGTTTCAACTTTCAGTAAATACAATTCCACATTCTTTACTCATGTGTAAGGTACAGAAAACTTAGCCTGAAAGTGAGTCCCTACAATTTATGTGTCAGTAATTATATTTTGCTGTATTAATCTGATTGTTTGAATTAATCTGTCCAGTCTATTTCTTTAGTAAATGCAGAGCACTTATTGGTTAATGTTCCAAGAATAATACTGTAAATGAGCAGAGCTTTGCAGACTTCTACGCCAAATGGTGTCTAGATCTTGGAGTTCTTTCCCATAGAGCTGTCCTTCCCCCACTCCTCTGCACAGAACAATGGGAAGCAGCAGCATCACTCATGACTCATGACACAGAGATTAATAGATGCTGTGGAAGCTCAGAATTGTGTCTGCCACAGCCTATGTTGTGTGTGTGGGACTATTTGCTGACCAGTTGAGAGCTTACATGAGGCATTTGGGTGGCAGACACACTGTAAGTCTTCACACTGATAGTACTGATAAATTTGCATTGCTAAATAAAACCAAACCTGTGAAAGTGTAAGTAATATATAAAAAGTACTCAGAGTGAATCTGAGTTGGTTTTGATACCTTTATTTGGAGGGTTAGGTTGAATATCAGCAGTCTAGTAGGGCGTTGTTAGTATTTGAGATTCATGTGTTGTCTCATAACCCCACAAATTTCCTAAATGAGAATTTGTTCATTAAAAGGTAATGACCTACTGCTAGGTGTAGAAGCCAGGAGCTGTAGTGAAATAAAGCTGTTCACCTGTGGTGACACCTGAGTGTCTGGTTTGCTGGGAGACTCTGGATTTTAGGCATGTTTCATTCCTAAAGGATGAATGGAATTGGAAGCATGAAATGCAGATCTCTTCTGTATTGTCAGCAGTGCCCTCCTTTGTGGACTTTGTTTGCATAGAGTGATTTGCAGGGTCTGAAAGATAGTTCTGAGGAAATCTTAACCTCTTAATTGAGGGATTAAGAGGTCCCCACAAGAACTTCTAGTCACATAACACTGGAGTCGGAGGCTGTGTTGTGCTGTAATGATGAATATGTTCCAGTGTAACCAATGATAAAATATACTGGTGCTTTTGGCAACTTCTGGGGATGAACTGGAGGGAAGAACTGGTATGAATTGTGGGACAAGCTTCAAAGGATGGAGATGTAACAGAGCTACCTGGAAACATACAGGATTTTCTCAAAGTTTTCAGCATTCTTAAAACCAGATGAAAGCATAGAAATACCCAGATGTGTAGAAGAGATTTGCAGTGTAAATGTAGGAATACCATTGATTTGACTGATTGACACACACAGTGACTTGAAGTATGTTTTTAATTACATTGTTTTCATGTAGTACTGTGTGTGAAATGTTTTGATCTCACATAGGAAGATGAGTTAGGTCTATAACAACCACATGAATGGTGTGAGAGTGCTTTTCAGTGTATTTCTGTGCCTGGAAAAGCTGGCATGTTGTTCCCTGTCATCAGCTCAAGACGTGAAAAGGAAATGTACAACTGCTGAAAGTTGTGCAAAGAATCTGGTAAGGGATCTTCTGCCTTTGAAGATTTCCATATGTGAAGTATTCATGCATGTTTTGAAGATGACTTGGTTCTTGAGATTCCTGCAGGTATTAAGGAGGAATGTATGTATGTAGCCTGCGTGTGTTTGGCAGCAGTTTACCAGCACAAAACAAATCACAAAACAAATGCATATAAACATGGTAAGTTATTGTCTTTGTCAGACTTTAGCACAGTATGAAAGCTCTGTCCAACTGTGATCTGTGTGGTCTGGCTTCTGGCAGTCAACTTACTGGAAGTGTAGAAACTAATGTTCCAGAAACTTATCTGTAAAGAGCTCCTGATGGGCAAGGCTTGTGTTGTCAGAGATCAGATCGTGTTGTTCTGATAGCAAAGCATCCATCTTTTTCCTATTGGCTGCCTTATTCTAGTGAGGCTGAATTTCCAGACTAATGTGTCTTCCAAGTACCGAGATTACTGAGGTTCGATTGCTGGAGGGAAAGGTTTGCTCAAGGAACTATTTGATGTCAAAAGATACAGCTTGAAAGTCCTGGAAAGTTTCTAAAGGGAGAATGGGAAGGAGTAATTGGAATTCAGAGAGAGATAGGCTGTAAATTGCACCTTTAATGAAACTGCATGCTTAGAACTAGACCTATAGAAAACAGATAGTGTACCCCTTAAGAGGAAGAAAAATCTATATGAAAAATCTGCTTCTGTTTAAATACAGTCTTTCTTCACTGTAATCATCTGGAAGTGTGCTGTCAGTGTCCATCAGACTCCTCCTGGAAACCCTGCAGACTTGGGGCATATTCATTCCAAATACTCAAGTTTTTAATCAATTCTGGAAGCATATACAGCTGTTTGGTGCAGGTCACGACCTATTTCCATATCAAACCTCATAAAAGTAATTAATTTTCGATAGCAGTTGCTGCAAATTCTGAGAAGTATTTTGCATGTGTGGTTTTGGGGAAGCACGGAAGAATTGTATGGCAAAATGAAAGGGATTCCCCCCCTTTGCCTACAGGGTAACAGTGTTAAAGATGGAAAGAAGGACCTTAAAAAGCGAGTCCACAGTCAGCTTTCATTCTGAGACTGGTGGAACAGGGCTCCTGAATGACCGTGGAGACTGTGAGCAATTTGCAGCTGGACAATCTTTTGAAGTGCTGGGCAAATCAAAATCACTTGTTAGTGAGGGAATTGTGTTTCTGTAAACAGGATGCACTAGATTGATTTTTTTGACATTTATTTGTTTTCATACTTGTTTTCTAACCTTGTCGTGATGTTTACGGGACTGAATTGTTGCTGGGTTTTGCTTTGGTTATTTGGATTGCTGTGTAGTCTTTATACATTGCTCCTGAAACCAGCTGGCCAAGGTTGCCAGATCAGAGCTGCTGTGCAAGTAGGAGGCAGCAGAAAGGGGCTGGGGCAGTGATAAGGGATAAACTGGGGGTGGGTGGGGGCGGTATCTAAGTGTGTTTACCCACATTTGTATATCATGAGCTGCAAGTTTGTCCTGTAGGTTCCCCGTGGCTTTATTCTGAACTAAGGTGAGCTGGTCCATGTGCATATTAGAGCCAAAATGGTACTTAAACTACAGTGATGCTGGTGAAGTTCTGCTGTTTTGCCACAAAACAGATGGAGCTTTGCTAAGGTGTTTCATAAAAATTCTGGAGATGCCTTTGACAGACAAGATCAGGAGGAGAATTTAGCACTCAGACGGCTCTAAGCTGTCCCAGGAAATTCTGAGCAGAATTTTCTCTCTGATGATTAAAAAAATCTCCCAAAAGTGGAGACTGTGAATGTTAAATTCAGAGAAAAGTCTGTTGCTTTTATAGTAAGGAGACGTAATTGCACATAGTGTTTAATTCACAAGAATGTTTCCTGAGTGATCCTTGGGCTGTTGGAAGAGACACAGTCTACCAGTCCAGGTAGGAGTTTTTTTATGGAGTAAATTTGAATTTTCCTTTGAAGAAAAGCATAAGCTGGGCCTAGTGGGGAAGTTTACTTATGGTTTTAGTCTTCTATTCAGACAAACAGAAAATTGAGTAAAAAATTGATAAGAACTGAGGAGAACAATATTTAAGCGCATGAAGTAATCTTGGTTTTGTAGGAAAAGTTTGAAATACTTTTTAATAAGATCATTGATCAAGCGTAGGGGAATAAAGTTGCATTTTTATGAATTTTAGAATTGATTTTATTGATCTGAGCCTACTGACTTGTGTGATGATTAGTCTAACTTGTTTTATGCTTTGATAATCTGATCACACCAGCATTTGGGCAGGAGTTCAAGGTCATACCTGTCTTTATGGAGAACATTTCCTGCAATGGAATGAGCACAATACAAATACAACAGAACAGAGACCTACCAATAACAGCAAAAAAAGAACATGCCTGGTTTAAAACCAGAGTTTTACAATCATTTTTTAATGATTTTTAGGTAGATATCAGAGCTTAACTTGCATTCTGGTTCAGGTATGATATGGCTGTATGACTTACAGACCAGTGTATGTTACACTCATCCATGTGTTGTACACTGGTGACAGTTGTGTGCACAGGTAACAGGCACAGCTCAAGGCTTGCCCAGTCTCTTTTTTATTTCAGAGAAGCCAAGCTGAGCCAACGTCTGCATTTCAAGCTTTGGAAATCTTTTGGCTACCTTTGAACAAAATAAATGAGTTTGTCAATTGCTTGTCACCTTAGGTTGGGTTGGTTTTGGTTTGTTTTTTTCTCAGTTGACTTCCTGCTAGCAAATATTGTCTCACAGGCCTGTGTCCTGTGTCTCAGTAAATGTTGTGTGAAATTAGAGTTTTGTAAGCTCATAGTTTTCTTTGTCCATTCCAGTGTGTTTGGGTAATGAGAATGAGCCACGTGGTGCTTCTCATCAGCCTGCACTGGGAAAGCCTCGTGAAGCAGAACTGTTGCAGCAGATGAGAAAAGGGTTGTCAGTAGATGTAAAATTAGGGATAATCTAACTGGGTAGTGCAGGGAGAAATCTCTAGAAACACATCAGGAGTTTGGATGGTGAGTGACCTTGAGGAAAAGAGGTGGATTTTGTGTAGAACTTCTCTTGCTTGGATTAGTTGTGGGCTCACTGTTTGCAGGTGATTAGGAGTTCTGTGGAACGTTTCCATTGTAATTATGATTTTTTTTGTCTGTTGTTTCAAGGTTTAGTGGCAGGATTTCAGTCTTAAATGGAGCATGGTACTCCTCTGAGCTCCACAACCTGTGTTTGGAGTGAGGTGGTGACTTGTCAGGATGTGTACAGAGTATTCCTGTAGTCTTGCAAGAGCTTTAAACATTGATCTTTGCAAAATCATAAACGGATAGATGTGGATTTGTTTTAAGACTTATTAAACATTAACCTCTACGTCTTTGGAAATCTAAATTAAGCATTTTTGAAACTACAAAAGTAAAATGAAGAACTACTTCTCTAGTGTTAGGAGTGTCAAAGTATTGGTTATTAACAGCTTAGAGCTAACCTGGTTTTAGAGATGTTCTCCAATATAAATGTGAAAATGGGAAAATATTTAGGTGATAGACAAGTGCTGTTCTATCATGGAACTTGTTCCTACTGTTAAGGTCTAAGCCATTAAGCTGTATATTTCAAAAGTAAAAAATATTTATTCT